>CAUDMG010003304.1:460000-612500 GCA_958450375.1 Homarus gammarus | reverse complement strand
GGAAGGAAGGATATTCCTTTAACACATAATCAATACTATTTACAAAATATCTGGCCAGTATTGGGAGGATCATCGTGTCTCCGTCAGGGGGTCGTGGAGTGGTGGTCCAGCAGGCGTCACGGAAGCGTTGTGTGTGGGGACATCTTAGGAGGTAGTGAATAAGGGTGCTGCTGTCGGGTCTTCTGCATAACGCACAAGAGCGTTGCTCAGGGGATGCGGGGATACCAATCTCCCAAGCAAAGTCATACTCAATGATGATACGGGCAGCAATCACGTCCCCCTTCCGCGACCCTTTCCCGTAGACGTACGAGAGGTCAGGAAGTTTACGGAGGACATCGTACCATGTGGGCGGGGAGTCCAGGGGGATGGCTGCTTCCCGAGCTTCTCTCTGTTTGCGGCGGATTTGGGTCCTAATCTGTAAGAGTGTTCGAGGAACATAGTAGTCAGGTGTGGCCTTGTTGCAGCCAGTCTTGGCAAGGTCATCTGCTGCCTCATTCCCCAAGATACCGACATGACTAGGTATCCATAGGAATGTCACAGGACGGCCTGCATCCTGAAGTGTGGATGTTAACCCTCGTATTCGGAGGATGAGGTCCTTATTTTCCCCTGATCCAAATGCGATCCCGTCGAGAGCAGACCTGGAATCGCAGCAGACAAGCAGGGGGCAGAAACCATCTGCTTCTTCCTCAGCGAGAAGGGCAGCAAGGAGGGCTATTAGTTCAGCCTGAGTGGAGGATGCCCCGTCAGAAACTCTGAGAGACAGTTTGATAGGCTCAGGGGCATGAGGACGGGAGATGTAGACACCAGCCCCGGCCCTACCTGTAGCGGGATCAACAGAACCATCAGTGTAGAGGACGACCCTACCTGGGGACCAGTGAGCGATCCTGGAGAGGTGGTATTTGCAGAGAATAACAGGGTTCACCTGGGATTTCGGGAGCGGTCCACCGAGGGCAATCACTTCAGGTTGAAAATCCAGCCAGGGAGGAGACGAACCAACAGCAGGGGTGACAACAATATCAGGCAGGAGGTCGTGTTCCTGAAGGGCTCGGATGAGTGACCCTCGCCACTGTCTTCTAGATGGAGGTCGGTCTCGGACAGCAGGAGTCAAGTTGGTTTGGACATAGTTGCCCCGAGGATCCCGTAGAATGGAAACGGCAGTTTTTAGGTAAAACTCCTGGACACGATCCTGTAAGGGGGAAAGACCAAGTTCGTTATATAGAGAAGTAGAGCGTGTCCACTGAGGAGCCCCAAGGATGATACGAGCAGCTTTCCTCTGGGTAACTTCGAGACGGTTGACAGCAGTCCGACTAATGTTGACGAGGGCAGGGGCGGCGTAGTCGACACAGGAACGGACAAAGGACTTGTACATGGTGAGAAGCACAGGGATGGTGGCACCAAGGGAACCCCTGCACATGGTAGAGAGGGGAGCGATACGCCGAAAGCATATGTCTCGAAGATAGCGGACTTCAGGGATCTGACAACGTGTGCGAGTTACATACACACCCAGGTATTTTGTCTCATTAACCCAGCCCAAGGGCGTTCCTGATAAGAAAAGGGGTGGAGGTACAACACGACCGTGCCACATGGCTTTCGTTTTCGCAGTTGAAAGAAGGAAACCAAGTGAATCACACTCTCTGGCGACCAGATCAAGGGCTTCCTGCATGCTGAGGTAGTCAGGGGCTTGGAGGAGGACATCGTCGGCATATCCTGAGTGGACAACTTCTGTCGGCCACGGGAGTGATGCAATGGAGTGCATGAGAGTGTTAAACAAGGTGGGACTCAGGACTCCACCTTGAGGGGTGCCGAGGTTCATTTCTTGAACAGGAGACATAGAGCCTTCAACGCGAACCTGGGCCTGACGTCCAGTGAGGTAAGAGGCGATCCATTGTAGAAGTCTCCCTTTAACCCCTAACCGCGCAAGTTCAGCTAAAATGAGGGCAGGCTGAGCCGTTTCAAAGGCTCCCTTGATATCAAGGAAGACGTAGACGCGGGCAGTCTGATTGCAATAAAAGGAAGCAATAGAATGTGCTGTGCTGCGATGTTGAATGAAACCATTGAGGGAGTTGTGGAAGCCTCCTATGGTGTGAAGAAGGCGACGATGGAGTATCCTCTCCATCATCTTGCAAACACAGGAGGTAAGACTAATGGGTCGATATTTCCCAGGATCTCCCGGCTTAGGGATGGGGATAATAGTGGTATTTTTCCAGTTGGACGGGAGAACCCCATGTTCATAAGACATATTGTAGAGAGCAAGCAAGGGGCCGTTAGGAATATTAGTACAGGCGTTGAGGATGGAGTAGGTTATCTGATCATCCCCAGGAGAGGTGTCTTTTCTAGAGCGACGAGCACTGTCAAGCTCGAACTCTGTGATGGGATGATCAGTGGGAGCAGGGGAGGTAAGAGCAGCACGAACAACAGGCTCAGACACATCGATGCGAGCCTGCACTGCCTCCTGCATTGGATCTGGAAGTGCCTCAGGGGAGGAAGCTCGTGCCCAGTCCTCCATTAAAGAGCAGGCAAGGGAGGCGGGGTCAGGGTGGGGAGGAGGCCTCCATCGAGTACCCCGTATAGCATTAATCCGATTCCATACATAAGAGGGTGACGACTGGAACGATAGAGACCCCGTGAAGGATAGCCAGTCCGTCTCACGTATCCGACGGCGCTCCTGAGTTGCAAAGGAGCACCAATTTTTGAAGTCTTCCCAGTCCTCTGGAGACCGAGACCTCCGTATGGCAGAGTGGAGATCACGGGTTACCTGCCGGAGATGTCTCATGGCAGGGATACGATACCAGTAGTTGGTGGCACTTCTGGGGTGACGGGGAGGGTGTGGAGGGGTAGCGCGATTGACAGAGTCATACACGGCATCAACAATATCAGCGCTGTAAGAGTCAAGGGACTGGGGGACAACATAGGAATCCGCCCAGGTAGAAAGGTAATGGGTAAAGGAAGGAACAGCATCTTGTGTGAGACGAAGGCGAGGGGATCGATAAGGAGTTGATGTCGGGGCAGAGAAGGAGAGCCTGAGATGGGTAGTAACGGCAAGATGGTCACTATACAGAGCAGGCTCGGTGCAGACGGTAGGATGAAAGGAGGTATGACCGTTCAATAGTAAGCCAACATCAAGGAAACTATGGGGGAGGGGAGTAGGATCGTCAGGACAAAGAAAGCGAACATCATCATCCCCATTAAGAAACTGTGAGAGATGTGATCCGTTAAGGGTACATTGAGTGGGATGATCGGGAGTAAGAGTGGGATGGCGGGCATTAAAGTCGCCAAGAGCAATAGTGGGAACCCCATCATGGAGGTCGTGAAGAACCTGGGGGTCCAGAGAATCACTCTTGAAATGAACATTGACTACACGAAGGGTCCGGTCACCAAGAGTAAGGGAGACAGAAAGTAATTCAGACGGGGGTCCATGTGAGTCAGGTGAAGGGAGACGAACAGATGGAATGGTGTTACGCACAAGGGTGAGGAGGCCACGAGCCTGCCCACGGTACCGAGGCAGGGTGTAAACAGTATAGCCAGAGAGGCGGAGTGGAGTAACATCGTCTGTGATGGTTTCCTGAAGTAGAGCAACATCTACTTGATGGGAGAGCACAAACTGGGCGAGGTCTGTCCGGCGAGGTCTAAGTCCCTGGATGTTCCATTGTAAGAAGAGGAGGGAACGGCCTCCGGTGTGAGATGAGTCGGAGGGGCTAGACAGGGTTCCAGAGGAGGTACCAAATTCTGTTGAGAGAAATGGAGAGGGAGGAGTGGGAGAGCGAGGGATGGATCCTCCATCTCGGGAGATGGAAGGAGGCGGGTCATCAGGGCTTGCAAAGTGCGCCCCTGTTGGGTCAGGGTGTCCAGAATGAGTTGTTGTTGCTTCTGCAATGTCGCAATTGTTTTCACAAACAAGTCGAGTTGGGCTGAGAGAAGGTTGATTTGCTTGGAGTGGCCATCCAGACGGAGAGTGATTGTTTCCATAGAACCAACTTGGTGTACCTGTGCAGGAGCTGGAGGTGGCAGCGAGGATTGCCGAGGGCCCGACTGGGCATGTGGTGGTGGTAGCGACGGAGAGGGACGGTGAGGGTTCAGTTGAGTAAGAGGTGGTGGTGCTGGTGAGAGACAGCGGGGGTCCGGGTGGGCAGAAGATGGTGGTGACTTGTGTGGCAGGGCCGGCAACGACCTTGTTCCAAGAACTGTAGGGAGAGGGAGGGAGGGGAGAAAGGATGGGTGGTAGGGGTGATAGGGGGGGTGGTAGAGGAGAGGAGATCAATGGGAAATCCTTGGTGGATGGAAGAGGCGGTGGTGGATAGGATTGAGGTTTGTTTGACGGGCTTCGTCAGAGACGAGGGCGGTGGTACAAGGTAAGTTTTCCCCGGGCGAGTGCCAGGACGCTGTGGGCAATTGGCATTCCAGGCGTGGTGACTGCCATGGCAATTGACGCACCGTGGAATAACTGGGATTTTGTTCTGAATTTTCGATTTGCATTCCACTGTTTCGTGAGGACCTGCACAGAAACCGCAGGCGACCATCCTCGTGCACTCCCAGGTGCGGTGTTTCCACGATTGGCAACGACCACAGATTTTCGGGGTTCCGATAAATCAGTCGAGAGGACAGTTGTGAATTGGTCCTACATTCACCTTCGGGGGGAGGGGGTCCACCCACCAGCCGATGAGTTTGTTGGATGGACGTTTGGAGACCGGGTTGATGCGGCGTTCCATGTCCAGTAGTTGTGGGAGAAGAGGGCGAAGATCGTCGATACGGATCTCCCAGGGTACGTGGCGAACCATTACCTTGGTACTACGAGTTTCTGGGGTGATGATGGTGAACTTCAGCATCACCTCCCCCTGGGGAGCAGGAAAGCCCACCTGAGTGAGCAGGCGTACCGTCTCGTCCATTTGTGTGGTGACTATCACGGCTGTGGGACCTCGGCGGAGGCGAAGTGTTGAGTCCTGAAGTGGAGAGCAGTGACGGAAGAACCAGGTCGTCCGTGTGCTCAGAGGTAAGTCCCGAGGGAAGGCGAGACGGGGCAGGGAGACAAAGGGAATCCCCTATGTCCATCGTCGGCGGAGGGTCGGTCATTGAGCCACATGTAAGCTCACTTGGGGACCCCGATGACAGGAGTCCACCCTCTACAACCCCAGAAGGGGTGCAAGGGGGAGCCATAGCCCCTGTTGGAGACCCTGACTTCTGAGGTTTCTGCTTTTTCTTTGACGTGTCTTCAAGAAGAAAGTCGTCAGCATCACTGTCACCTACTGCCGCCGTTTCCAACGAAAGGGAGCGCTTAACGGCGGGCATAGGGCACGTTGGCAACACTGCAGTCAGGTGGAGTGGTAATGACGTCTCTGCTACGTCACACTATCACATTGCGCATGCGCAAACTTGAAAAACTTTGCTCAGAGGGATCGGGTGGTAGGACCAGATGTTTTATCCCCAAAAAATGACAAAGTCCAAAAGTAACAAAAAAATATATGCCACTGTGCTGATAACTGGGTCTTACTATAGTTGTTTGCACAGGCTGGGATTGGTAGACGCGCTGAATTCGTCAGAAATACGAATTTTAAGGAGCAGTCTCTTACAACCTTTGTTGACACTACACACGCATGCGCGTTCCTTATTCTCTCATCTTGTTTTTATCACCATTGTAATATTTGAAGCTTGGCCTGCATTCATTTTGTACCACGTAACAGTTAAATCTGGAGGACAACATCTCGTAATGGCTAGTGCTAGTGAGGGCTAAATGTTCCTCATCAGTTATCGTGAGATCCAGTGGTTTTTATGTTTGTTTCCCTCTGTTGTGAGTCAAGTCTTTTAGATGTTGGAATAGGAGATTGTCCCTCAGAGTTGCCTCTCAGAGTTGCAGGGTTATTAAGTTCATTTAGTGTAATTTAATTTCCTTCAGTCATTGTTGCCATAGTTGAAGTCCCCCAAGACAAGGAGGTGACAAGAGTTGAGGACCATTGCGTTGTCTATTAAGGCTTTCAAATTTCTTTGGTGTAATAAACAGCTGTTTGGGGAACTTTAAATAAATACAGTCATCAATGAGTAAATCTATTCACTTCAATTTAATTTTATACCATTGCTTCTCTTTCATAATCATTTGCAGTATTGATGGATATAAATTTACATTAAACTTTTTACATATTTTAATATGTATTAAAATGGTATTTTTCTTTGCAGGGTGAATGGGAAGCTGCTGTTTGCTTAAACTTTTGTGCGAAGTTTCTAGACTTTGTGAAGAGCAAGATAAAGGCAGACCCCTCAGCTGTGTATAAGTTTGAACGAGAAAAAAAAGGTAACATTTACTGCACCAAAGTGAAAGATTCTTCACAAATTAAAATCCTACCAGACTGGTATACCAATCATCTGTTCTCAGAAGATACTGATGATGAAGATACAGATGATGAATATCTATGTGAAAATATTAATTAGGATAGTGACAGTTTATGAACTGTTCATGGAATCCAGATTTTTTTTAACCCTGATAAGACTTAATGATGCTAAATGTTGTTGACTCCATGTAGAGGGACATGAACCCCTTGGTAAATTTTTAGCTGATTGTTGAACCCTAATTGTACCTTTAAATGAAACTTTGCCTAGCCAAAATTTCCAAAACAACTGACTTGTATTGTAGATAAGCAGAGTTGTAAAAAGTACTGGACTTTGTTACTTAAGTAAAAGTTACTCAAGTAGAAGTAAAAGTATCCAAAGTTCAATGTACTCAAGTAGAAGTAAAAAAGTATCTCATTCATAAGGTACTCAGGTACTGTAAGTCAAAAGTAACAACAAAATTATTAATCGACTCATTAAAATATATCTACAGTAAATTATAAGAAACTAATTTACTATAGACAAAAATAGAATACACATAGCATTATACATGTTTATTTAAATTTTTCTATTGAGGTTAATCCTTAACTGATTCTAGAAACTGTCTGTCCAATCAGGATCTTTAAGGCCTAAATAAAATCCCAGCATGACCTACGAAACAGAATACGTTCAACCGCTCTTCTCCCTACAAACCATCACAGGGATAGTGAATGGGCTGAAAATATATCCATCCAACACTATGATCACTTTCTTCCTTATCCACACAAGTATCATCGACGTGGACTTAAGGTCCGCAGCCATAATGTTGTTTCTGCTCACATTAGGTTAGGATACAGACCTATCTGGCAAGTATCTGAGGGGGGGGATGACCTGCACTTCTCTTCCTGTAAACTCTGTAAGTTTCCCAACGCTAACACCCTTCAACACTACTGTATTGCCTTGATTGTCCCAGTGTCTGAGACCTCTTACCACAGGACGAGTCACCAACCACTATGTCACCACCTAATTATTCATAATAATTTAGATTTAATTCTTTTACGCTACCTACATTTTGGTGGGTACTAACTCCTATTGACCCTAAATCATATCTGTATTGTCTCCGTATCACAAGTCGTAGCGTGTCCTGCGAGACAAGAGTACCGTTGTATTAGTGTCTCACCTCATGGTCTTATGACTAGGCTTGTCGCCCCTGGGGTGTAATAAATTAATTAAATAACAAATGAAAAGCTCAGCATTAGTAAACAGATGCTCACAAGCAGCATATGAGATGCAGGTAGTGGGGTATTAAGCTTCACAGATAAGTCATATAATCTCAGGAAAGACCTCATTAGCTCCATTCCATCCCCTGGGTATGCCAGGTACCGTATTTTTTGGCTTAAAAGACGCACTTTTTATGACAAAAATATACCTTGAAAATTACCATGCGTCTTCCACGACGCGAGTTGATAGTTGTAGCAGAGGTTTTCTTAGGGTCAACTGAAATCAGCCCCTTACAAAGACTGTTACCTCATTACAGTACTTAAGAATTACAAGTATTCTCTATACAGTTCTATAAAACTATTGATTTAACTAATATTGTTGATATATTGCAAAAAATAAAAATAAATAAACCCTTGCTGCTGTGTGGTTTGTTTACAAATGGCAATGGTGCGGCAGCGCCATCTATTGAGGAATTGCTGAAGGTTGTCTGCGGTTCTCAAATGCAGGAATGTTTGTTTCTTTATATGTAGGCTCTCATATTTGGACACCTATTTACAGTAGGCTCTCATATTTGGATACTCATTTAGACTGTAAAAATTCCACAAAATTAAAATCTTCCAAATTTAGATACAACTTCGTCATCCAAGTCAAAACACACACACAACAACATTGGCTGCCCTTATGTTTTCAACTTTACCACCACTGGTGGGTAGAATCTTTTTTTTTAATTCAGAAACATTAATTAAAATACAGTATATATGAGCAGTAAATAAGTGTTGCTTTCATATTCATATGTAGAGTAATGATATGTTTTCACATGTGCTCACTTACACACGCGATCTCACTTTTTCTTTACCATTAATGGTTAGCTACTTCCATTGTTCCATTTATTAACATTAAATAACATTATTTAAAACAACCATATTAATGTTTTTACATTAATTTTGCTGCAGCTACAACCAGGGTCTTATTTTCTTCAGCTTTATATGTAGAACCAATCAGTCACTGGTTTTGTAAACAACAAAAACAATGCCGTCTCATCTCCTTATGTGTTTTAATATTCTATGTATTATTAATGAATTGTATTGTTCATTTTGCACACATAAACAATACTTCAATCAAAAAGCAATTCAGAAACATTAATTAAAACATATATGAACAGTAAATCAGTGTTGTTTTCATATTCTTATGTAGTGTAAAGATGAAATGTTTTTGCATGTTCGCACCTACATACGTGCAGTCTCACTTTTTTCTTTACCATTAGTAGTAATAAGTAAAGTGTTCTTTGTAGTCTCCCACTTTGCTGGCACTTGTGTGTACTCATTGAAACTATAACAGGACCATGGACTGTAGGTTGTTTCGTTCTTCCCAGTCTTTGATTGGTAAGACTCTTTGAACAGTCGTAACTGCAATACAGCTGCTGCTGTCCAGGCATGTGAACTATTTGTAAATTCACTAGTGCCAAAGACATCTACATAGTCTATATATGGTCTAGTCACATCAAATCGTGTGGTGTTATTCACAGCTGAGGTTCTTAAGTTCATCGCATTAACACTAGAGCCCTTGAGGGGCTGGCTGATACCCTCTAATAACCTCACTTTGGTGACAAGGTGTTTCAAGGCTTGTGATATCAAAATCATGAATTGGATATTAACACGATACCTTTCTGAATCTTTCTCCTCAAAGTTGACGGATTCAAGGTTGTCGCATTGTGCAGTTGTGAGCTTTGTAGCTGGTGACCACCCCAGTAAATTAACTGTTGGTGTTCCACAACTAGCAGCACTACATATAGCATCATCACAAATCCCACATCTCAGGAGTATTTCCAATGGTATGGGTCCAATCTTGCATTATAGGTTCGAGGTAATGGCCAAGATTCCAACTTGTAATGGGTTGACTCATCTACAGTACTTTCCCCCAGCCTGTCTTGTTGTCGATGTCAGGAATACGAAGTTGAAAATTCTCTTCGCTCCCTGGCATGTTGAATGGTCCTGATGCTCGGGTAAAGATGTCTAACTGAACGGGCACCACAAACTTTCCTGCATCCATCAGGAGCTTATGTTGCTGTCCAGAGGTAGAGAAACCTATGCCTTGAAACTCACGTAGGAACTCTAGACGGTGCAACACATGAGCTACACAGTAAGTAGCGAACATTGACTCTGATACATGATAAGCAAAGTCGCTGTCCACATCCTGGTAAGCGTGGTACGTCTTCTTGAGTAAAGATCCCAAACCTGCAAGGGTCACTTCATAGTAAGGAGAAGGATTCTCTCTTACTGACATTAAACCTCCTTCCTTCAATGTCATACACTGAAGAATTAGCTTCCGGCTTTACCTTCTTCTGTCCTTCATCAGCTTTGAGTTGACTCCTAGAAGTAGCTGAGATGGAAGGTGGGGTCACTGTCTCACCAGGAGATAGCTTCGTCTCTTCAGCGAACGAGGGTCTAAATCCACGTTCATGTCCACGTCCACGGTCACGTCCGCGTCCCCGAAAGTTGCTAGAATTATCTGTTGACATAATGAATTGGCGCGCACTGGCTTCTGACTCCCAAAAACCTCAACTGGAGGGATCCTCCGGTATGTCACCCTAACTGGCCTGTCTGTTATCACTGTGATCTCATGCTGAACCCCAATAGCGTTTTCTATGGGCTGGCCCTCCTCTTCTACTAAACCAATAACTGCACGCTCTTGTTTCTCGTTCATATTCTCCATGTGCACTTTGACCTCCGTACCGGTATCCGGTTTAACTGTCCTCACATACATCTCCTCACTGGTGGCTGCCTCGACTTCCGTCCCAGAAGCCACCTTCCCAATCCGCCAATTGCCCCTCAATTTCCTCCGGCGCTCAGACAGATTTGCCACCAACACCTGAGTCATGCCTCTCACCACTCTCACAGCTGTCGGCAACACTATCACCCCTTCAGGCATACAACCTTCATCCTCCATTGCTCAATCACTACTTCTTTGCTAGCTACCTGGCTTAATGAGGGAACACATACTGACAACAACCGACTACTCCAGGGAGGGATGGTTGGGTATTTCCTTCTCTCCATCGTACAATACCCCAAACTGATGGCCTCTATCGCACATAACTGCCTAACCTCATTCAAGCAATTTTCCCACTGAGCGATGCTTCTGGCTTCCCTGCACAAGTGATACATGTCCGGCGAGATCTCCACAACCTCCCCAGCACATTCATCCCCAACAACCCAACATGCGATTGCCCCTTACCCTGGGTCTCAATCCCTGGACAAACCAACAGCCCCACTTACGTAACTTCCACCCCACATACGTACTACCATAGTGACCCGAATACACCCCACGCACGGCAATGAAGACCCCGACGCCCTTTTTACCCGTACCCAAGTGGGCTGCAACACCACGCCTGCAGGCTCCAGCTCCCGACGGTAGAAGTTTTCATCAATTAACGACACTTCTGCCCCAGTATCTGCTAAACCCCACATTTCACGACCCGCTACCAGCACCGAAACCTTGGGACACTCTGCTTTCAGCCTCTGTCGTGATTAAATTTGCCATGCGGACCACGCTTGACCACGGGTCCGCTCTCTCCTGGTTCGTAACGTCGCCGGCGGAATCTATTGGTTCGGCCAGGATCGGCTGGCGGGGACTTCCTGGCCTTGGCCGTTGCGCGACCGCCAGTTCTGATTATTACTTTCAGTCTGATACTGGCCATTGGCCACATATCCCCTTGGGTCAATCTCTCCTGGTCCGGACCTGTTCTTGCAATTGAAACTGCGGTGGCCCTCCTGTCCACACGCATAGCACGTCGGGGGGATCGAGCCCCCAGCCTGCGGACCGTTTTCTTGGGGCGCCAGGGTGTAGACACGTGGGATCCTCCTCGCCAAATATTGTATGATGAGTGCAGGTTGCAGTGATTTTGGGGGTGTTTAATCACCTCTGTAATGACACCAAAAAGGCATTTTTTGTTTATCTCATAGTTACACTGCAAAATAGTAATTATATTTCTTAATGGCAGTCTACTGATGGGGGAGGGAACATAAAAGATCCTCACTTTGCTCGCAATCCCTATGTGTAAGGAGTGAGAAATATCCGAATCCCAGCCTTGATAATCTCTTTCTTCAACGTCCCAGACCATGATCCATCTGTCTCCTTCAATCTTCTTCAGATGTTTCTCAACACCAATTTCTGTGTCATCGTAACACATGACATCCACATCAGTGCCCATTTCTCCAGTTGGCTTTACTTCGGTAATTAATAATATTAACTTCTCTATTCCAGCATGTTCCCTAAGTGCTCCAACCTCCTTTATTTGACCAATAAAAACCGCAGTATTTGTAGGTAGAAAGTGAATCTTGTTAGGAGGCTGGTGTTACTTTATAGTAACCTGCAATGTGAGTTTACCAACCATGATGGCTTGAATGTTGAGCTCCATGGTAACAACAACATCCGCTGGCAACACCCACTGGCTACACCGAAACAGATTGAATAAAATTTGGTCACGTCGTTGCGTCTGGCTTCTCAATGTCGTCACCCTCTTTGTCTCTCGCTCTCTTCTAACTTTGAACGACTCCGTATCGCCATTATTGGTATTGCGTCTCTAAATATCACTGAAATTTTTTAATTTTATATATACAGGTACTTGTATATATAGTCAAGATGTTTGTGTTTTCCCTGTGCTGCTGCCCAGATGGACAGAAAGAGTTGTATATCTTTCCAACATTTTTTTTGAAAGAGAATCTCCATCACTTCTATATGTTCAACATAGCAAGACTTTTTGTTAGCCCTATAACTTTTGAGTGGCAGAATAGTCTTGCTCTCAATACAATCGTTTATGTACTTAGGAGAATAATATTCGCCATATTTTTCAGGGTGTGTCTCCCCTGAGGGCCATAAACGAATTGTGTATGGCCCTCTATCAGAGGAAAAGTGTCCCCCCCCATTTCATATACGTATACTCCCCTGTAAAATCTGCCGAGTCAGCTTGTGTTGTCGTCTACACTGTTTGTTAACAACCAACCCACTCAGTCCACAAAAAACGTACACTTACACCACTTTGCGGGATCAGTCTGTTCAACTCAAAATGCTCTTTGCATTACTTTTCCTTTTCATTTATCTTCACCAAAAGATCGGCTCGCTAGCTGCCCGGGCGATCGGTCACGTCTCTGTCACTCAATGTTGGCTAATATATATATATATATATATATATATATATATATATATATATATATATATATATATATATATATATATATATATATATATATATATATATATATATATTTATATATAAACCTTAACCAGTGGGGTCATGGCTAGAGGTGCATTATTGGGGTCGCTAGAAAAAAAGGTTGGGAACCACTGTTCTAAATGATAGCAGTGAGTCTACTCAACCTGAAAATGTAGTACCAATAAATGCTGCTCCAATAGTAGCAGATGTCCACGATGTGAATGGCAGACAGCCACCACAGTGGAATGGCATGTCGATGGAAAATGTCTGCTAACCTGTTTGAGCCACCAAAGAAATGATTCAGGAGATGACTCGCCTCATAATCGAGTGCACTCAGGACTACTTCCTTGCCCCTTTAACTCTTCAAATACTGGCAATAATACCACATCTGTTCGGTCAGAGGACACACACAAAGACCAAGCACAAAGAAAATGTGGCAGCAATGAAGTGAAGATTGACAATGTCACAGAATGGGGACCTTGAGGATCTCCTATGTGAAGCAAGAACACTGCAGGAGAGACTAAAATTTATAGGAGACGGAAAGCTACCATAAGTCTGCTTCCAAAGTGAAGTGATGGTACTGTGACTCAAATTACATTTGAGTTACATCAGGGATGTTGGCTGTGGTGACATCAGTGGTCGTGGCTGTGGTGACATCGGGGGTGTTGGCTGTGGTGATATCAGGTACATCGGGGGCAGAGGAAGTGCTGGCAAGTGGATTTGCTATGCTGGAGTGCTCTTCACTGTTTTTGTTGGCTATCTTTTTGAACCACTCTTGCAAAGTTGCTTGCTTCATGTACTTAGGTTTTTCTTTATTCAATTTAGATTGAATCAAATAGACAGCCATGATTTCTTGCTCCATAATAATATTTTTGTTCTAGTCCCGTGATTAATTCTGTGCTTCGTCATCTTCCTCCTCTCTTCATCAGAGAGTTGATACACAATTGGGGCATCTTTGCCAACATCCATCCACTCTTCCAGCTGCTCTTCACTCAGTTTATTGGTCACTTCAACACACACAGGGTTTGTCATTGCCTTAGCATACTCAAGCAACTCACGAATATCTTGCTTTTCTTTTGACACATGAAATCCAGCAAAGTCTTGGTCCACATCTGCACTCTCCTCAAACATTAAAGCTGGCCACAGATTATGCCATCCATTCTTCAAAGTTGATGGAGTCACGTTATCCCAGACATAAGCAAGTGTCCAAATAACATCCTTCATGATTGCTGAAACATGCTTCTCATTATTCACTGCAGCGAGCAAATGGCGCATGAACTCGGCACTTTACATACACTGAAGTGAGCGTTATAGGCCATGATCACAAGGCTGAATCAGAGATGTACAATTTGGAGGTAAATATAGTCCAACTACATTGTCTTTCACTAAAAGTTCAACCTTAGGGTGGGCAGAACAATAGGTCCAGAATCAACACTATTTTACACTGGATCTAGGCCTACCGAGTTGCAGTGTGCTCTAGCCTCATGCACAAAATACCTTTCAAACCACTCTAGGCATAGTTTTGTAGTTATCCACCCCTTGTTGTTCCCACGGTAGATAACTGGAAACGTTTTCACACCTTTAAATGCCCGTGGGTTGACACTTTTCCCAATTACCATTTGCTTACACCGGTGAGTGCCTGCTGCGTTGCTACAACCAAGGACTGTAACCCTATCCTTCGAGTCCTTACCACCTGTTGTTGCCTCCTCACTCTGTAGCTAGTGTTTTTCTAGGCATACAACGCCAATATAGAGCAGTCTCATCAGCGTTATATACTTGTTCTGGGGATAACTTCTCCTTTGCCACAAACTGTGCGAATTCGTCCACAGACTTCGCAACTGCTTCACTGTCTGCACCTCGCTTTTCACCACACACATAATGTAAAGAAATACCATACCTATTTTTAAATTTTTGCAACCATCCTTGCGAATAATCACAGGAATGCTGAAAGTTAAATTGTTCATGAAAGATGTTTGCTTGCACCACAATCATCTCGCCTGAAATGCTTACTCCAACATTATGCCGAAACTTAAACCACTGTAATAAAGCACCGTCTAACTCACTACTTTTGCCTTTTTACAATGTCTTACGAGTATCATACCTTTCTTGGTCTCACTGTATGCAAAAAAATTAAATACCTTTTCCTTCTGCTTCTTTATGTCATAGATTGTGGACAACCCAACATCGTACTTCTCACACAAGCTCCGTACCGATGCACCTTTATCTAATTTCTGCAATAGTTCAACCTTTTCCTGGATTGATAGTGACTTGTGCTTAAGCTTGGAAGCACTAGCACCACTTTCACTGCTTCGTGGTCTCTTTGAAGACATATTGAATGGTTAAATGTTGTATTCTGTATAGACAAACAGAGAGAGAGAGAGAGCCGAACTGCCGGAGGTAAACAGACTTTAATTTTCCACGTATTTTTTTTTTGGGGGGGGGGGGTGGGGTGGGATTAGCCCACCCGGGCACAGGTCACTGACCCACATCGGGGCCTGAGGGGCGAAAATGTAATAATAATAATAATAATAATAATTCATATGAATAAAATAAAAATAATAAAATAATAATAATAATAACAACACTGCAATAATAATAATAATAAAGAACCATAAAGAAATAAAATAAAAAAAGATCAAGAGTGAGAAACTATACCCGGTACTACCATAGTGACCCGAATACACCCCACACACGGCAATGAAGACCCCGACGCCCTTTTTACCCGTACCCGAGTGGGCTGCAACACCACGCCTGCAGGCTCCAGCTCCCGACGGTAGAAGTTTTCATCAATTAACGACACTTCTGCCCCAGTATCTGCTAAACCCCACATTTCACGACCCGCTACCATCACCGAAACCTTGGGACACTCTGCTTTCAGCCTCAAGGTACCTTCTGTCGTGATTAAATTTGTCATGCGGACCACGCTTGACCACGGGTCCGCTCTCTCCTGGTTCGTAACGTCGCCGGCGGAATCTATTGGTTGGGCCAGGAGCGGCTGGCGTTGACTTCTTGGCCTTGGCCGTTGCGCGACCGCCAGTTCTGATTATTACTTCCAGTCTGATACTGGCCATTGGCCACATATCCCCTTGGGGCAATCTCTCCTGGTCCGGACCTGTTCTTGCAATTGAAACTGCGGTGGCCCTCCTGTCCACACGCATAGCACGTCGGGGGGATCGAGCCCCCAGCCTGCGGACCGTTTTCTCTTCCCTTTGTCATCGCTCCCTCTCCCAAGGACTCTCGTTTGTGTTCCGCCTCTCTCAGCCCCGTGATCCACTCTTCTAGACTGCGGTGAGGATTCTTCTGAATCTCCTCCGATAATCACATACGGCTTCTTTTCTCCTTTAGTCCCCGAGTGATAGCATCTCCCAACAGGTCCTTATCATATTTATGTCCATGGTGGTTCAATTCGTTGTGTAAATTGATCATAGCATCATAATATTGAAGGAGTGTTTCGTTGCTCCGTTGTTTCCGATTTATAACCTTCTGAATGGCGTCGCACGTGGCCGTCTGCCTCATATAGCTAGTTAACTCGTCTGCTGTTTCCCAATCTCTGCGTGCATTATATACACGATCTGCCGCAGGCCCCGTAAGATGCTTTATTATAAATTGGATTCGACTGGCTTCGTCTCCGTCTAGCAGTTTGAGGGTTCGATCAACCTCTCTTAGCCACTTCCCTACCTGTACTCCTATCCTACCGACCAACTTAGACATGGTCAACCCGGGCCCGAGACTAATTCCCACTCTCGTATTGTGCCTCCTAATCTCACACATTGTCTCATCATGCTATATTTCATACCGTGCCTCTACCCTGTCTAGTGCATCCCCCAACTGAGCTAGGTGTTGTTGATGTTCCTCCCCTGACTTTTGCACTTGGGTCTGATACTCCCCCCTTAACTGGTGCAGTTGTGTATGATGCTCTTCCCTTAATTGTTGTGCATGTACTCCACACTCCCCCTTGATTTGGTTCGCCCATGCCTGACATTCCCCATTGATCTTCCCCTCTAACTGTTCAATACGTTCCTGATATTCTCCCCGGACTTTCCCCTCTAGCTTTTCAATGCGTTCCACGAACTCTTCCCTCAACTGTACCAAACCCCGGCTGTCTCTCCCTTTCTCCGAGTACCCCCGCACCGTCAACAACAACAAGCCCATTCCCACGGCGAACATGAGTAGAACTGAGATTACACACACACTGTACCGTTTCCACCCATTCCATGATTACGTCCATTACCCCAACCACAGAACTCTCAGTCACGAAATAAAAAACTATGCTCTGCTACCAAGATTGTAACTGGTCGGAAATTCTCTCACTTGCACAGAGTCCGGGAGCTTCTCTTTGTCTCGTTCGTTTATAAATATGTGCAATAAAATATGCTTTCTTGGGGCGCCGGGGTGTAGACACGTGGGATCCTCCTCGCCAAATATTGTATGATGAGTGCAGGTTGCATTGATTTTGGGGGTGTTTAATCACCTCTGTAATGACATCAAAAAGGCATTTTTTGTTTATCTCATAGTTACACTGCAAAATAGTAATTATATTTCTTAATGGCAGTCTACTGATGGGGGAGGGAACATAAAAGATCCTCACTTTGCTCGCAATCCCTATGTGTAAGGAGTGAGAAATATCCGAATCCCAGCCTTGATAATCTCTTTCTTCAACGTCCCAGACCATGATCCATCTGTCTCCTTCAATCTTCTTCAGATGTTTCTCAACACCAATTGCTGTGTCATCGTAACACATGACATCCACATCAGTGCCCATTTCTCCAGTTGGCTTTACTTCGGTAATTAATAATATTAACTTCTCTGTTCCAGCATGTTCCCTAAGTGCTCCAACCCCCTTTATTTGACCAATAAAGACCGCAGTATTTGTAGGTAGAAAGTGAATCTTGTTAGGAGGCTGGTGTTACTTTATAGTAACCTGCAATGTGAGTTTACCAACCATGATGGCTTGAATGTTGAGCTCCATGGTAACAACAACATCCGCTGACAACACCCGCTGGTAACACCCGCTGGCTACACCGAAACAGATTGAATAAGATGTGGTCACGTCGTTGCGTCTGGCTTCTCAATGTCGTCACCCTCTTTGTCTCTTGCTCTCTTCTGACTTTGAACGACTCCGTATCGCCATTATTGGTATTGCGTCTCTAAATATCACACTGAAATTTTTTAATTTTATATATACAGGTACTTGTATATATAGTCAAGATGTTTGTGTTTTCCCTGTGCTGCTGCCCAGATGGACAGAAAGAGTTGTATATCTTTCCAAAATTTTTTTTGAAAGAGAATCTCCATCACTTCTACATGTTCAACATAGCAAGACTTTTTGTTAGCCCTATAACTTTTGAGTGGCAGAATAGTCTTGCTCTCAATACAATCGTTTATGTACTTAGGAGAATAATATTCGCCATATTTTTCAGGGTGTGTCTTCCCCTGAGGGCCATAAACGAATTGTGTATGGCCCTCTATCAGAGGAAAAGTGTCCCCCCCATTTCATATACGTATACTCCCCTGTAAAATCTGCCGAGTCAGCTTGTGTTGTCGTCTACACTGTTTGTTTACAACCAACCCACTCAGTCCACAAAAAACGTACACTTACACCACTTTGCGGGATCAGTCCGTTCAACTCAAAATGCTCTTTGCATTACTTTTCCTTTTCATTTATCTTCTTCACCAAAAGATCGGCTCGCTAGCTGCCCGGGCGATCGGTCACGTCTCTGTCACTCACTGTTTGCTAATATATATATATATATATATATATATATATATATATATATATATTATATATATATATATAATATATATATATATATATATATATTTATATATAAACCTTAACCAGTGGGGTCATGGCTAGAGGTGCATTATTGGGGTCGCTAGAATAAAAGGTTGGGAACCACTGTTCTAAATGATAGCAGTGAGTCTACTCAACCTGAAAATGTAGTACCAATAAATGCTGCTCCAATAGTAGCAGATGTCCACGATGTGAATGGCAGACAGCCACCACAGTGGAATGGCATGTCGATGGAAAATGTCTGCTAACCTGTTTGAGCCACCAAAGAAATGATTCAGGAGATGACTCGCCTCATAATCGAGTGCACTCAGGACTACTTCCTTGCCCCTTTAACTCTTCAAATACTGGCAATAATACCACATCTGTTCTGTTAGAGGACACACACAAAGACCAAGCACAAAGAAAATGTGGCAGCAATGAAGAGAAGATTGACAATGTGACAGAATGGGGACCTTGAGGATCTCCTGTGTGAAGCAAGAACACTGCAGGAGAGACTAAAATTTATAGGAGATGGAAAGCTACCATAAGTCTGCTTCCAAAGTGAAGTGATGGTACTGTGACTCAAATTACATTTGAGTTACATCAGGGATGTTGGCTGTGGTGACATCAGTGGTCGTGGCTGTGGTGACATCGGGGGTGTTGGCTGTGGTGATATCAGGTACATCGGGGGCAGAGGAAGTGCTGGCAAGTGGATTTGCTATGCTGGAGTGCTCTTCACTGTTTTTGTTGGGTATCTTTTTGAACCACTATTGCAAAGTTGCTTGCTTCATGTACTTAGGTTTTTCTTTATTCAATTTAGATTGAATCAAATAGACAGCCATGATTTCTTGCTCCATAATAATATTTTTGTTCTAGTCCCGTGATTAATTCTGTGCTTCGTCATCTTCCTCCTCTCTTTTCTTAACCATCTCCACAATCTCTTCATCAGAGAGTTGATACACAATTGGGGCATCTTTGCCAACATCCATCCACTCTTCCAGCTGCTCTTCACTCAGTTTATTGGCCACTTCAACACACACAGGGTTTGTCATTGCCTTAGCATACTCAAGCAACTCACGAATATCTTGCTTTTCTTTTGACACATGAAATCCAGCAAAGTCTTGGTCCACATCTGCACTCTCCTCAAACATTAAAGCTGGCCACAGATTATGCCATCCATTCTTCAAAGTTGATGGAGTCACGTTATCCCAGACATAAGCAAGTGTCCAAATAACATCCTTCATGATTGCTGAATCATGCTTCTCATTATTCACTGCAGCGAGCAAATGGCACATGAACTCGGCACTATACATACACTGAAGTGAGCGTTATAGGCCATGATCACAAGGCTGAATCAGAGATGTACAATTTGGAGGTAAATATAGTCCAACTACATTGTCTTTCACTAAAAGTTCAACCTTAGGGTGGGCAGAACAATTGGTCCAGAATCAACACTATTTTACACTGGATCTAGGCCTACCGAGTTGCAGTGTGCTCTAGCCTCATGCACAAAATACCTTTCAAACCACTCTAGGCATAGTTTTGTAGTTATCCATCCCTTCTTGTTCCCACGGTAGATAACTGGAAAAGTTTTCACACCTTTAAATGCCCGTGGGTTGACACTTTTCCCAATTACCATTAGCTTACACCGGTGAGTGCCTGCTGCGTTGCTACAACCAAGGACTGTAACCCTATCCTTCGAGTCCTTACCACCTGTTGTTGCCTCCTCACTCTGTAGCTAGTGTTTCTCTAGGCATACAGCGCCAATATAGAGCAGTCTCATCAGCGTTATATACTTGTTCTGGGGATAACTTCTCCTTTGCCACAAACTGTGCGAATTCGTCCACATACTTCGCAACTGCTTCACTGTCTGCACCTTGCTTTTCACCACACACATAATGTAAAGAAATACCATACCTATTTTTAAATTTGTGCAACCATCCTTGCGAATAATCACAGGAATGCTGAAAGTTAAATTGTTCATGAAAGATGTTTGCTTGCACCACAATCATCTCGCCTGAAATGCTTACTCCATCATTACGCCGAAACTTAAACCACTGTAATAAAGCACCGTCTAACTCACTACTTTTGCCTTCTTGCAATGTCTTACGAGTATCATACCTTTCTTGATCTCACTGTATGCAAAAAAATTAAATACCTTTTCCTTCTGCTTCTTTATGTCATAGATTGTGGACAACCCAACATCGTAGTTCTCACACAAGCTCCGTACCGATTCTCCTTTATCTAATTTCTGCAATAGTTCAACCTTTTCCTGGATAGATAGTGACTTGTGCTTAAGCTTGGAAGCACTAGCACCACTTTCACTGCTTCGTGGTCTCTTTGAAGGCATATTGAATGGTTAAATGTTGTACTCTGTATAGACAAACAGAGAGAGAGAGAGAGCCGAACTGCCGGAGGTAAACAGACTTTAATTTTCCACGTATTTTTTGGGGGGGTTGGGGGGGGGGGGGATTAGCCCACCCGGGCACAGGTCATTGACCCACATCGGGGCCTGAGGGGCGAAAATGTAATAATAATAATAATAATAATAATTCATATAAGTAAAATAAAAATAATAAAATAATAATATAATAATAATAATGATAACAACACTGCAATAATAATAATAATAAAGAACCATAAAGAAATAAAATAAAAAAAGATCAAGAGTGAGAAACTATACCCGGTACTACCATAGTGACCCGAATACACCCCACACACAGCAATGAAGACCCCGACGCCCTTTTTACCCGTACCCGAGTGGGCTGCAACACCACGCCTGCAGGCTCCAGCTCCCGACGGTAGAAGTTTTCATCAATTAACGACACTTCTGCCCCAGTATCTGCTAAACCCCACATTTCACGACCCGCTACCAGCACCGAAACCTTGGGACACTCTGCTTTCAGCCTCAAGGTACCTTCTGTCGTGATTAAATTTGTCATGCGGACCACGCTTGACCACGGGTCCGCTCTCTCCTGGTTCGTAGCGTCGCCGGCGGGATCTATTGGTTGGGCCAGGAGCGGCTGGCGTGGACTTCCTGGCCTTGGCCGTTGCGCGACCGCCAGTTCTGATTATTACTTCCAGTCTGATACTGGCCATTGGCCACATATCCCCTTGGGGCAATCTCTCCTGGTCCGGACCTGTTCTTGCAATTGACACTGCGGTGGCCCTCCTGTCCACACGCATAGCACGTCGGGGGGATCGAGCCCCAGCCTGCGGACCGTTTTCTCTTCCCTTTGTCATCGCTCCCTGTCCCAAGGACTCTCGTTTGTGTTCCGCCTCTCTCAGCCCCGTGATCCACTCTTCTAGACTGCGGTGAGGATTCTTCTGAATCTCCTCCGATAATCACATACGGCTTCTTTTCTCCTTTAGTCCCCGAGTGATCGCATCTCCCAACAGGACCTTATCATAATTATGTCCATGGTGGTTCAATTCGTCGTGTAAATCGAGCATAGCATCATAATATTGAAGGAGTGTTTCGTTGCTCCGTTGTTTCCGATTTATAACCTTCTGAATGGCGTCGCACGTGGCCGTCTGCCTCATATAGCTAGTTAACTCATCTACTGTTTCCCAATCTCTGCGTGCATTGTATACACGATCTGCTGCAGGCCCCGTAAGATGCTTTATTATAAATTGGATTCGACCGGCTTCGTCTCCGTCTAGCAGCTTGAGGGTTCGGTCAACCTCTCTTAGCCACTTCCCTACCTGTACTCCTATCCTACCGACCAACTTAGACATGGTCAACCCGGGCCCGAGACTAATTCCCACTCTCGTATTGTGCCTCCTAATATCACACATTGTCTCATCATGCTGTATTTGATACCGTTCCTCTACCCTGTCTAGTGCATCCCCCAACTGAGCTAGGTGTTGTTGATGTTCCTCCCCTGACTTTTGCACTTGGGTCTGATACTCCCCCCTTAACTGGTGCAGTTGTGTATGATGCTCTTCCCTTAATTGTTGTGCATGTACTCCACACTCCCCCTTGATTTGGTTCGCCCATGCCTGACATTCCCCATTGATCTTCCCCTCTAACTGTTCAATACGTTCCTGATATTCTCCCCGGACTTTCCCCTCTAGCTTTTCAATGCGTTCCATGAACTCTTCCCTCAACTGTACCAAACCCCGGCTGTCTCTCCCTTTCTCCGAGTACCCCCGCACCGTCAACAACAACAAGCCCATTCCCACGGCGAACATGAGTAGAACTGAGATTACACACACACTGTACCGTTTCCACCCATTCCATGATTACGTCCATTACCCCAACCACAGAACTCTCAGTCACGAAATAAAAAACTACGCTCTGCTACCAAGATTGTAACTGGTCGGAAATTCTCTCAATTGCACAGAGTCCGGAAGCTTCTCTTTGTCGCGTTCGTTTATAAATATGTGCAATAAAATATGCTTTCTTGGGCGCCGGGGTGTAGACACGTGGGATCCTCCTCGCCAAATATTGTATGATGAGTGCAGGTTGCAGTGATTTTGGGGGTGTTTAATCACCTCTGTAATGACACCAAAAAGGCATTTTTTGTTTATCTCATAGTTACACTGCAAAATAGTAATTATATTTCTTAATGGCAGTCTACTGATGGGGGAGGGAACATAAAAGATCCTCACTTTGCTCGCAATCCCTATGTGTAAGGAGTGAGAAATATCCGAATCCCAGCCTTGATAATCTCTTTCTTCAACGTCCCAGACCATGATCCATCTGTCTCCTTCAATCTTCTTCAGATGTTTCTCAACACCAATTGCTGTGTCATCGTAACACATGACATCCACATCAGTGCCCATTTCTCCAGTTGGCTTTACTTTGGTAATTAATAATATTAACTTCTCTGTTCCAGCCTGTTCCCTAAGTGCTCCAACCCCCTTTATTTGACCAATAAAGACCGCAGTATTTGTAGGTAGAAAGTGAATCTTGTTAGGAGGCTGGTGTTACTTTATAGTAACATGCAATGTGAGTTTACCAACCATGATGGCTTGAATGTTGAGCTCCATGGTAACAACAACATCCGCTGGCAACACCGAAACAGATTGAATAAGATGTGGTCACGTCGTTGCGTCTGGCTTCTCAATGTCGTCACCCTCTTTGTCTCTCGCTCTCTTCTGACTTTGAACGACTCCGTATCGCCATTATTGGTATTGCGTCTCTAAATATCACACTGAAATTTTTTAATTTTATATATGCAGGTACTTGTATATATAGTCAAGATGTTTGTGTTTTCCCTGTGCTGCTGCCCAGATGGACAGAAAGAGTTGTATATCTTTCCAACATTTTTTTTGAAAGAGAATCTCCATCACTTCTACATGTTCAACATAGCAAGACTTTTTGTTAGCCCTATAACTTTTGAGTGGCAGAATAGTCTTGCTCTCAATACAATCGTTTATGTACTTAGGAGAATAATATTCGCCATATTTTTCAGGGTGTGTCTCCCCTGAGGGCCATAATCGAATTGTGTATGGCCCTCTATCAGAGGAAAAGTATCCCCCCCATTTCATATACGTATACGGTACTCCCCTGTAAAATCTGCCGAGTCAGCTTGTGTTGTCGTCTACACTGTTTGTTTACAACCAACCCACTCAGTCCACAAAAAACGTACACTTACACCACTTTGCGGGATCAGTCCGTTCAACTCAAAATGCTCTTTGCATTACTTTTCCTTTTCATTTATCTTCTTCACCAAATGATCGGCTCGCTAGCTGCCCGGGCGATCGGTCACATCTCTGTCACTCAATGTTGGCTTTATATATATATATATATATATATATATATATATATATATATATATATATATATATATATATATATATATATATATATATATATATATATATATATTCACCTAGACCCCGACTTACGACGGGGTTAGGGACCCAAATCCAGGTCGTAAGTCCGACATAGATAAAAAAAAAAAAAATTTTTTTTTTTTAATAAAACATCTACAATAAAATACAGTACAGTAAAAGTAGTGAATAATGATGAATGGATACAGTACAGTGAAAGTAGTAAATAATAAGGAATGGATACAGTGTGACTGAGCACTTAACCTTTAATGTAGTCAGCTGAATGCACATGGGGCCCCCATAATTTTCTAATTATACATGGAGACTACATTAACTGGAAACGTTTCGGTATAGAAAATGCGTGGGTCATTTAATTTTTTTTTTTTTTTTTTTTTTTTTTTTTTTTTTTTTTTTATATATCTATATCTGAGGCGGTCGTAAGTCCCGACGGTCGTAAGTCCACGTAGTCGTAAGTCGGGGTCTAGGTATATATATATATATATATATTTATATATTTATATATTTATATATATATAAATATAAAAACCTTAACCAGTGGGGTCATGGCTAGAGGTGCATTATTGGGGTCGCTAGAAAAAAAGGTTGGGAACCACTGTTCTAAATGATAGCAGTGAGTCTACTCAACCTGAAAATGTAGTACCAATAAATGCTGCTCCAATAGTAGCAGATGTCCACGATGTGAATGGCAGACAGCCACCACAGTGGAATGGCATGTCGGTGGAAAATGTCTGCTAACCTGTTTGAGCCACCAAAGAAATGATTCAGGAGATGACTCGCCTCATAATCGAGTGCACTCAGGACTACTTCCTTGCCCCTTTAACTCTTCAAATACTGGCAATAATACCACATCTGTTCTGTCAGAGGACACACACAAAGACCAAGCACAAAGAAAATGTGGCAGCAATGAAGAGAAGATTGACAATGTGACAGAATGGGGACCTTGAGGATCTCCTATGTGAAGCAAGAACACTGCAGGAGAGACTAAAATTTATAGGAGATGGAAAGCTACCATAAGTCTGCTTCCAAAGTGAAGTGATGGTACTGTGACTCAAATTACATTTGAGTTACATCAGGGATGTTGGCTGTGGTGACATCAGGGGTCGTGGCTGTGGTGACATCGGGGGTGTTGGCTGTGGTGATATCAGGTACATCGGGGGCAGAGGAAGTGCTGGCAAGTGGATTTGCTATGCTGGAGTGCGCTTCACTGTTTTTGTTGGCTATCTTTTTGAACCACTCTTGCAAAGTTGCTTGCTTCATGTACTTAGGTTTTTCTTTATTCAATTTAGATTGAATCAAATAGACAGCCATGATTTCTTGCTCCATAATAATATTTTTGTTCTAGTCCCGTGATTAATTCTGTGCTTCGTCATCTTCCTCCTCTCTTCATCAGAGAGTTGATACACAATTGGGGCATCTTTGCCAACATCCATCCACTCTTCCAGCTGCTCTTCACTCAGTTTATTGGTCACTTCAACACACACAGGGTTTGTCATTGCCTTAGCATACTCAAGCAACTCACGAATATCTTGCTTTTCTTTTGACACATGAAATCCAGCAAAGTCTTGGTCCACATCTGCACTCTCCTCAAACATTAAAGCTGGCCACAGATTATGCCATCCATTCTTCAAAGTTGATGGAGTCACGTTATCCCAGACATAAGCAAGTGTCCAAATAACATCCTTCATGATTGCTGAAACATGCTTCTCATTATTCACTGCAGCGAGCAAATGGCGCATGAACTCGGCACTTTACATACACTGAAGTGAGCGTTATAGGCCATGATCACAAGGCTGAATCAGAGATGTACAATTTGGAGGTAAATATAGTCCAACTACATTGTCTTTCACTAAAAGTTCAACCTTAGGGTGGGCA
This sequence comes from Homarus gammarus, assembly GCA_958450375.1. Classification (NCBI taxonomy): domain Eukaryota; kingdom Metazoa; phylum Arthropoda; class Malacostraca; order Decapoda; family Nephropidae; genus Homarus; species Homarus gammarus. Next base: position 586,329 of record CAUDMG010003304.1, on the reverse strand, counting down.
GAACAATAGGTCCAGAATCAACACTATTTTACACTGGATCTAGGCCTACCGAGTTGCAGTGTGCTCTAGCCTCATGCACAAAATACCTTTCAAACCACTCTAGGCATAGTTTTGTAGTTATCCACCCCTTCTTGTTCCCACGGTAGATAACTGGAAACGTTTTCACACCTTTAAATGCCCGTGGGTTGACACTTTTCCCAATTACCATTTGCTTACACCGGTGAGTGCCTGCTGCGTTGCTACAACCAAGGACTGTAACCCTATCCTTCGAGTCCTTACCACCTGTTGTTGCCTCCTCACTCTGTAGCTAGTGTTTTTCTAGGCATACAACGCCAATATAGAGCAGTCTCATCAGCGTTATATACTTGTTCTGGGGATAACTTCTCCTTTGCCACAAACTGTGCGAATTCGTCCACAGACTTCGCAACTGCTTCACTGTCTGCACCTCGCTTTTCACCACACACATAATGTAAAGAAATACCATACCTATTTTTAAATTTGTGCAACCATCCTTGCGAATAATCACAGGAATGCTGAAAGTTAAATTGTTCATGAAAGATGTTTGCTTGCACCACAATCATCTCGCCTGAAATGCTTACTCCATCATTATGCCGAAACTTAAACCACTGTAATAAAGCACCGTCTAACTCACTACTTTTGCCTTTTTACAATGTCTTACGAGTATCATACCTTTCTTGGTCTCACTGTATGCAAAAAAATTAAATACCTTTTCCTTCTGCTTCTTTATGTCATAGATTGTGGACAACCCAACATCGTACTTCTCACACAAGCTCCGTACCGATGCACCTTTATCTAATTTCTGCAATAGTTCAACCTTTTCCTGGATAGATAGTGACTTGTGTTTAAGCTTGGAAGCATGAGCACCACTTTCACTTCTTCGTGGTCTCTTTGAAGACATATTGAATGGTTAAATGTTGTACTCTGTATAGACAAGCAGAGAGAGAGAGAGAGCCGAACTGCCGGAGGTAAACAGACTTTAATTTCCCACGTATTTTTTTTTGGGGGGGGGGGGGGGGATTAGCCCACCCGGGCACAGGTGACTGACCCACATCGGGGCCTGAGGGGCGAAAATGTAATAATAATAATAATAATAATTCATATAGGTAATATAAAAATAATAAAATAATAATAATAATAACAACACTGCAATAATAATAATAATAAAGAACCATAAAGAAATAAAATAAAAAAAGATCAAGAGTGAGAAACTATACCCGGTACTACCATAGTGACCCGAATACACCCCACACACAGCAATGAAGACCCCGACGCCCTTTTTACCCGTACCCGAGTGGGCTGCAACACCACGCCTGCAGGCTCCAGCTCCCGACGGTAGAAGTTTTCATCAATTAACGACACTTCTGCCCCAGTATCTGCTAAACCCCACATTTCACGACCCGCTACCAGCACCGAAACCTTGGGACACTCTGCTTTCAGCCTCAAGGTACCTTCTGTCATGATTAAATTTGTCATGCGGACCACGGGTCCGCTCTCTCCTGGTTCGTAACGTCGCCGGCGGGATCTATTGGTTGGGCCAGGAGTGGCTGGCGGGGACTTTCTGGCCTTGGCCGTTGCCCTACCGCCAGTTCTGATTATTACTTCCAGCCTGATACTGGCCATTGGCCACATATCCCCTTGGGGCAATCTCTCCTGGTCCGGACCTGTTCTTGCAATTGAAACTGCGGTGGCCCTCCTGTCCACACGCATAGCACGTCGGGGGAATCGAGCCCCCAGCCTGCGGACCGTTTTCTCTTCCCTTTGTCATCGCTCCCTCTCCCAAGGACTCTCGTTTGTGTTCCGCCTCTCTCAGCCCCGTGATCCACTCTTCTAGACTGCGGTGAGGATTCTTCTGAATCTCCTCCGATAATCACATACGGCTTCTTTTCTCCTTTTGTCCCCAAGTGATCGCATCTCCCAACAGGACCTTATCATATTTATGTCCATGGTGGTTCAATTCGTCGTGTAAATCGAGCATAGCATCATAATATTGAAGGAGTGTTTCGTTGCTCCGTTGTTTCCAATTTATAACCTTCTGAATGGCGTCGCACGTGGCCGTCTGCCTCATATAGCTAGTTAACTCGTCTACTGTTTCCCAATCTCTGCGTGCATTGTATACACGATCTGCCGCAGGCCCCGTAAGATGCTTTATTATAAATTGGATTCGACCGGCTTCGTCTCCGTCTAGCAGCTTGAGGGTTCGGTCAACCTCTCTTAGCCACTTCCCTACCTGTACTCCTATCCTACCGACCAACTTAGACATGGTCAACCCGGGCCCGAGACTAATTCCCACTCTCGTATTGTGCCTCCTAATCTCACACATTGTCTCATCATGCTGTATTTGATACCGTGCCTCTACCCTGTCTAGTGCATCCCCCAACTGAGCTAGGTGTTGTTGATGTTCCTCCCCTGACTTTTGCACTTGGGTCTGATACTCCCCCCTTAACTGGTGCAGTTGTGTATGATGCTCTTCCCTTAACTGTTGTGTATGTACTCCATACTCCCCCTTGATTTGGTTCGCCCATGCCTGACATTCCCCATTGATCTTCCCCTCTAACTGTTCAATACGTTCCTGATATTCTCCCCGGACTTTCCCATCTAGCTTTTCAATGCGTTCCACGAACTCTTCCCTCAACTGTACCAAACCCCGGCTGTCTCTCCCTTTCTCCGAGTACCCCCGCACCGTCAACAACAACAAGCCCATTCCCACGGCGAACATGAGTAGAACCGAGATTACACACTCTACCGTTTCTACCCATTCCATGATTACGTCCATTACCCCAACCACAGAACTCTCAGTCACGAAATAAACAACTACGCTCTGCTACCAAGATTGTAACTGGTCGGAAATTCTCTCATTTGCCTTTTCCACTTGCACAGAGCCCGGGAGCTTCTATTTGTCGCGTTCGTTTATAAATATGTGCAATAAAATATGCTTTCTTGGGGCGCCGGGGTGTAGACCTGTGGGATCCTCCTCGCCAAATATTGTATGATAGAGTGCAGGTTGCAGTGATTTTGGGGGTGTTTAATCACCTCTGTAATGACACCAAAAAGGCATTTTTTGTTTATCTCATAGTTACACTACAAAATAGTAATTATATTTCTTAATGGCAGTCTACTGATGGGGGAGGGAACATAAAAGATCCTCACTTTGCTCGCAATCCCTATGTGTAAGGAGTGAGAAATATCCGAATCCCAGCCTTGATAATCTCTCTCTTCAACGTCCCAGACCATGATCCATCTGTCTCCTTCAATCTTCTTCAGATGTTTCTCAACACCAATTGTTGTGTCATCGTAACACATGACATCCACATCAGTGCCCATTTCTCCAGTTGGCTTTACTTCGGTAATTAATAATTTTAACTTCTCTGTTCCAGCATGTTCCCTAAGTGCTCCAACCCCCTTTATTTGACCAATAAAGACAGCAGCATTTGTAGGTAGATAGTGAATCTTGTTAGGAGGCTGGTGTTACTTTATAGTAACCTGCAATTATGAGTTTACCAACCATGATGGCTTGAATGTTGAGCTCCATGGTAACAACAACACCCGCTGGCAACACCCGCTGGCAACACCCGCTGGCAACACCCACTGGCTACACCAAAACAGATTGAATAAGATGTGGTCACGTCGTTGCGTCTGGCTTCTCAATGTCGTCACCCTCTTTGTCTCTCGCTCTGTTCTGACTTTGAACGACTCCGTATCGCCATTATTGGTATTGCGTCTCTAAATATCACACTGAAATTTTTTAATTTTATATATACAGGTACTTTTATATATAGTCAAGATGTTTGTGTTTTCCCTGTGCTGCTGCCCAGATGGACAGAAAGAGTTGTATATCTTTCCAACATTTTTTTTGAAAGAGAATCTCCATCACTTCTACGTGTTCAACATAGCAAGACTTTTTGTTAGCCCTATAACTTTTGAGTGGCAGAATAGTCTTGCTCTCAATACAATCGTTTATATACTTAGGAGAATAATATTCGCCATATTTTTCAGGGTGTGTCTCCCCTGAGGGCCATAAACGAATTGTGTATGGCCCTCTATCAGAGGAAAAGTATCCCCCCCATTTCATATACGTATTCTCCCCTGTAAAATCTGCCGAGTCAGCTTGTGTTGTCGTCTACACTGTTTGTTTACAACCAACCCACTCAGTCCACAAAAAACGTACACTTACACCACTTTGCGGAATCAGTCCGTTCAACTCAAAAGGCTCTTTGCATTACTTTTCCTTTTCATTTATCTTCTTCACCAAAAGATTGGCTTGCTAGCTGCCCGGGCGATCGGTCACGTCTCTGTCACGCACTGTTGGCTAATATATATATATATATATATATATATATATATATATATATATATATATATATATATATATAATCAACGACCTCACCAGCAAGGAATCGAACCCTCGACCTAATGTAACCCGGAGGGTCCCGTGTAAAGTGAGAAACGCGTAAAGTGAATAACATAACATATGGGATTAATTGAAATGGAGTCCGGGCCGATCCCCAAACTCCACTTTTTGACGACACACAACTATGTTGTAGTAAAAATATTATCTTAACTTTATGATGGTATGCACACACAATTAATAATTAAGAGAAATATCAATAATATTAGGTTTTTTAACACTTACATTAGTAGAAAAAATGGCTGGGCACACGGGGATGGGCGGTTGGTTCCGAGGCAGAGGGCAGATTATTGGCCCTCACCTGTGTCACTTGTATCAATTGTATCACTATCCACCACAGAGGCTTGCAAGGCCTCTTTGTCAAACTCCCCAAAGTCCATATAAGTCCTTATTCTCACCATAATTATCACTATCACTGATTTGGGCCGACTGTGGTGGGTGGCGGGTGAAGAATGGGTAATGTTTTGATGACTGGGCGACCTTGTGCGCACCATGTTCGCACCATGTTCGCGCCGTTTACACAACATGGCGGATGGCGGGAGGTTTGGATCCAAAAATGGCGCAGCTCGCCAGCCGCTCTCCGCGCAAAGGGGTACACGCACCGCGGAATGTGAGCATCCTGGGTTCCGGCAGGGCACCGCGTAAACGTGGAAACGCGGATTGTGGGACCGCATAAAGTGAGGGTTAACTGTACAGTATATATATATACAGTATATATAAACCTTAACCAGTGGGGTCATGGCTAGAGGTGCATTATTGGGGTCGCTAGAAAAAAAGGTTGGGAACCACTGTTCTAAATGATAGCAGTGAGTCTACTCAACCTGAAAATGTAGTACCAATAAATGCTGCTCCAATAGTAGCAGATGTCCACGATGTGAATGGCAGACAGCCACCACAGTGGAATGGCATGTCGATGGAAAATGTCTGCTAACCTGTTTGAGCCACCAAAGAAATGATTCAGGAGATGACTCGCCTCATAATCGAGTGCACTCAGGACTACTTCCTTGCCCCTTTAACTCTTCAAATACTGGCAATAATACCACATCTGTTCTGTCAGAGGACACACACAAAGACCAAGCACAAAGAAAATGTGGCAGCAATGAAGAGAAGATTGACAATGTGACAGAATGGGGACCTTGAGGATCTCCTATGTGAAGCAAGAACACTGCAGGAGAGACTAAAATTTATAGGAGATGGAAAGCTACCATAAGTCTGCTTCCAAAGTGAAGTGATGGTACTGTGACTCAAATTACATTTGAGTTACATCAGGGATGTTGGCTGTGGTGACATCAGGGGTCGTGGCTGTGGTGACATCGGGGGTCTTGGCTGTGGTGATATCAGGTACATTGGGGGCAGAGGAAGTGCTGGCAAGTGGATTTGCTATGCTGGAGTGCTCTTCACTGTTTTTGTTGGCTATCTTTTTGAACCACTCTTGCAAAGTTGCTTGCTTCATGTACTTAGGTTTTTCTTTATTCAATTTAGATTGAATCAAATAGACAGCCATGATTTCTTGCTCCATAATAATATTTTTGCTCCAGTCCCGTGATTAATTCTGTGCTTCGTCATCTTCCTCCTCTCTTTTCTTAACCATCTCCACAATCTCTTCATCAGAGAGTTGATACACAATTGGGGCATCTTTGTCAACATCCATCCACTCTTCCAGCTCCTCTTCACTCAGTTTATTGGCCACTTCAACACACACAGGGTTTGTCATTGCATTAGCATACTCAAGCAACTCACGAATAACTTGCTTTTCTTTTGACACATGAAATCCAGCAAAGTCATGATCCACATCTGCACTCTCCTCAAACATTACCGGTGGCCATAGATTATGTCATCCATTCTTCAAAGTTGATGGAGTCATGTTATCCCAGACATAAGCAAGTGTCCAAATAACATCCTTTAGGTTCACCTCTTTCATGATTGCTGAAACATGCTTCTCATTATTCACTGCAGCGAGCAAATGGCACATGAACTCGGCACTATACTTACACTTAAGTGAGCGTAATAGGCCATGATCACAAGGCTGAATCAGAGATGTACAATTTGGAGGTAAATATAGTCCAACCACATTGTCTTTCACTAAAAGTTCAGCCTTAGGGTGGGCAGAACAATAGGTCCAGAATCAACACTATTTTACACTGGATCTAGGCCTACCGAGTTGCAGTGTGCTCTAGCCTCATGCACAAAATACCTTTCAAACCACTCTAGGCATAGTTTTGTAGTTATCCACCCCTTCTTGTTCCCACGGTAGATAACTGGAAAAGTTTTCACACCTGTAAATGCCCGTGGGTTGACACTTTCCCCAATTACCATTAGCTTACACCGGTGAGTGCCTGCTGCGTTGCTACAACCAAGGACCGTAACCCTATCCTTCGAGTCCTTACCACCTGTTGGTGCCTCTTCACTCTCTGTAGCTAGCGTTTTTCTAGGCATACAACGCCAATATAGAGCAGTCTCATCAGCGTTATATACTTGTTCTGGGGATAACTTCTCCTTTGCCACAAACTGTGCAAATTCGTCCACATACTTCACAACTGCTTCACTGTCTGCACCTCGCTTTTCACCACACACATAATGTAAAGAAATACCATACCTATTTTTAAATTTGTGTAACCATCCTTGCGAATAATCACTGGCATGCTGAAAGTTTAGTTGTTCATGAAAGATGTTTGCTTGCACCACAATCATCTCACGTGAAATGCTTACTCCATCATTACGCCGAAACTTAAACCACTGTAATAAAGCACCGTCTAACTCACTACTTTTGCCTTCTTACAATGTCTTACGAGTATCATACCTTTCTTGGTCTCACTGTATGCAAAAAAATTAAATACCTTTTCCTTCTGCTTCTTTATGTCATAGATCGTGGACAACCCAACATCGTACTTCTCACACAAGCTCCGTACCGATGCACCTTTATCTAATTTCTGCAATTGTTCAACCTTTTCCTGGATAGATAGTGACTTGTGCTTAAGCTTGGAAGCACTAGCACCACTTTCACTGCTTTGTGGTCTCTTTGAAGAGAATTGAATGGTTAAATGTTGTACTCTGTATAGACAAACAGAGAGAGAGAGAGAGTCGAACTGCCGGAGGTAAACAAACTTTAATTTCCTGCGTGTTTTTTTTTTGGGGGGGGGGGGGGCGAAAATGTAATAATAATAATAATAATAATATTTATTCATATAAGTAAAATAATAATAAAATTAAAATTATAAAATAATAATAACAACACTACAATAATAATAATAATAATAATAATAATAATAATAATAATAATAATAATAATAATAACACTGCAATAATAATAATAAAGAACCATAAAGAAATAAAATAAAAAAAGAGCAAGAGTGAGAAACAATGTATGTATGTTGTGTTGTCAAAGGAAGAGAAACAATTGAGACTGCAATTGTGTGTAAATGAGGCAGAAAGTCAGATCAGCAACCTGGGACTTGGTCACAATTTTCGTGATGCCATATAGTAGCAGGGTCTACCATTAGACAATACATTATGCTTCCAATATCTTCCCAGGCAGTAGTACCTTCGTGTTTGGTCGCTGCCTATCTGCCTACTACCTATTGGGCAAACTAAAATCGTTCCAGACCACAGAATGCCGGACTAGAGAGGTACAACCTGTATATATATATATATACTGTATATATATATATATATTGATAAAATCACACAGGGAAAAGGGAAACAATGGAGCACTTTAGCTTTCGTCTTTATTCAAGACATCTTTAGAGGCAATTGAATTACATGGACGGCGAGAGAGGCTTAAATACGCATGGTGACCCTATTCAACATGAGGTCAGGCCATATTCATGACATCCACTAATCCGCACACCAACACACACACATTAATGACACAATTGTAACCATGGAAGTGGATACTGCAGCTGATTTCTTCATAATGTATGAAAAGCTATTTGCGCATGTGCCTTTAGAAGACTCAGGTGTCAAGTTGACAACCTATACTGGAGAGATTTTGAACACGGAAGGTAAATTAGAGTGTGAGGTAAAGTACAAAAATCAGAATTTAAAGTTGCCATTAATTGTAGCTAGTTATGCGAATAGACCAACTTTGTTAGGTAAGAACTGGTTGTGTGAACTTGAGATGGACTGGAAGGAAATATATAGTGTTAGAATGTGTAACAGTGTTCCAGATCTTGAGAAATTGTTTTAAAAATACAAGATTTTATTTGTAAAGGGACAGGGTGGTATAAAGGGTTATGAAGCTCATATCACCATTGACAAAGATGTTGCACCCATATATGCTAAGTCCAGACCTGTTCCGTATGCATTGAAAGGTGAGGTTGAGAAGGAATTAGACAGACTTGTGAGTGAGGGAATTATTGTGAAAACCGCCAAGAGCAATTGGGCTGCTCCTATAGTAATTGTACCTAAAGCTGATAAATCTGTTAGACTATGTGGTGATTATAAAGTTACCATTAATCAAGCTGTTGAGGATGAGCAATATCCCTTACCCACATCTCAAGATTTGTTTGCTGCACTAACAGGTGGAACCATTTTCACTAAGTTAGACTTGTCCCAAGCATATGCTCATGTCTCTGTTGATGCTGAAAGTCAACAGTACCTTACCATCAACACTCATAATGGATTGTATAAGTTCAAAAGGTTGCCTTATGGTGGTAAAAGTGCACCAAAGTTATTTCAGTGCATCATGGACAAAATTCTTGTGGGGCTTCCCAATGTGTTATGTTTTCAGGATGATGTCCTTATTGTTGACAGTGACATCCAAAATCATGTCAAAACCCTAGCCACAGTATTCGAAAGATTGTTGGCACACAATGTCAGGCTCAACAAGAGCAAATGTTCATTCCTAGCTAAAGAAGTAACTTATCCTGGCTACAAAGTGATTGCAGAAGGGCTGAGACCTGTAGAAGATAAAGTAGGAGCCATAGTAAATTTACCTGCTGCAAAAAATGTCAGTGAATTGAAAGCTTTCCTGGGTATGATACAGTATTATTCAAGGTTCTTGAGTGGAGTTTCATCAGTTTTAGCCCCTCTGCATGAACTGTTAAAGGAAGGGATTCCATGGAAATGGAACAGTGCAACTCAGAAGTCATTTGAAGATTGTAAAGCTACTCTGTCTAGTACTGATGTTTTGGTCCACTATGATACCAGTAGAACACTAAAGCTTGCTTGTGATGCATCGGGCTATGGATTAGGTGCTTTCATTAGGCACATAATGGATAACGGTGAAGAAAGACCCATTGCATATTCCTCGAAAACTCTTACCCAAAGCGAGAAAAATTATGCTCAAATAGAGAGAGAGAGGCTTTGTCTATCATATTTGAAGTAAAGAAATTTCACCAGTATTTATATGGGAAGAATTTTGTCTTAATAACTGATCACAAGCCTCTCTTGGCAATTTTGGGTCCTAAATCACCTGTTCCTACACTTGCTGCAGCAAGAATGCAGAGATGGGCTGTGATATTGTCTGCATATGACTATGAGATACAGTACAGACGTTCAGATGATCATTCCAATGCAGATGCTTTGTCCAGGTTGCCATGTAATGGATCAAATGATGGAGTAGAGCCTAAGGTTTATGCTGTAACCATGTTAGCAGAAGATTTTCCAGTCACCTCCAGAATTATTGCTCATGAAACTAGGAAAGATGTTGTATTAGGAAGAGTCCTGGAGTATACACTAAATGGATGGCCAGAGATTTGTCCATACTTAGACTTTCAACCGTATCATTTAAGGAGATGTCAATTATCAGTAGAGCAGGGATGTGTGTTGTCGGGTATGAGAGTGTTAATTACACAGTATTTTAGAGGGCAAATTTTGAATGAACTGCATTTTGAACATCCAGTTATATGTGCTATGAAAGCATTGGATGGTGAAATAGAAATGATGGTACATGAGTGCTCTGTTTGTCAGAATGTTAGGAGTATGCCACCCAGCACACCTTTGAAAACCTGGAAATGCCTACCCGTCCCTTCCAAAGAGTACACATTGACTTCTGTGATAAGGGAACAGACAAATTTTTTGTATTAATTCACAGTCATTCAAAGTGGATTGATGTTAAGCACATGTACAGTACTAATGCTGGTAGCACCATTGATGAATTAAGATTAATATTTGCTGAACATTGAATACCAGAAGAGGTAGTATCTGACAATGGTCCTCCATTCGAATCATTAGAGTTTAAAAACTTCCTGAGACTCAACGGTGTAAAGCATGTACTGACCCCACCCTATCATCCTGCCTCCAATGGTGCAGCTGAGAGATCAGTTAGAATTGTAAAGGAATCACATTCCAAGCAGGTATTTCAAGGAACTGAAGGAAAATCAATGAAACACAGACTAGCAAATTTCTTACTCAGATACAGAACCACACCACATAGTGTGACAGGATGTACTTCTGCAGAGTTAATAGTGAAGAGACAGTTGAGAACAAGATTAAGTTTAGTAAAGCCAAGTCTGTTTGAAGTTATAGAGAGGAAACGAGCTCAACAAAGGATGTATCATGATAAAGAGTTCCAGTGAAAGAGTGTTCAAGGTAAATGATAGGGTGAGAGTTAGGAATATGGCTAAAGGTTATGGTACTGTACATACAAAGTGGATAACTGGTGTCATTGACAAGGTATGTGGATCTAGGACATATTTAGTGAAATGTGGTAACTCTTTGAGATATGTTCATGTGGATCACATCATTCAGGCACATGACAAGATGAATGTAGCACCAGGACATGATGATAAAGTTGACACAGTTGCAGGTGATCATCATGATCATGAGGTCAAAGATGATGTTCCCAGTATCCACACACTGTGTCAACTAACTGTAGTGATGATACATCTGTCACTGATAATGCACAGAGTGCAAGTGAAACCTCTGTAAAATTTGATGGAGGGAATAGTCCAAGAAGATCAAACAGAGTTAGGAGACCTGTAATGAAATTAGACCTCTGATTATGTGAATTGTGAACAGGCCTTTCAAAACTGTTAAGTTAGGAAGTTATATTTCTTGTGTTCTATTCTCTTCTTCCCTGCCTTGTAATTCTGTAAGATTTGTTTATTTAGGATTTGTAGTAGCTGTGCTCTCTTTTAAAGGGAGAAATAGTGTTATATATGTGCATATTTATATGCTGCCTTTATTGATTATATATAAGATTTATCTTATCCACGTTTTCATTGTGGATTTTCATAAAATATATATATATATATATATATATATATATATATATATATATATATATATATATATATATATATATATATATATATATATATATATATATATATATATATATATATATATATATATATATATCTTGATAAAATCACACGGGAAAATGGAAACAACGGAGTACCTTAGCTTTCGTCTTTATTCAAGACATCTTCAGAGGCAACTGGATTACATGGACAGAGAGAGGCTTAAATATATAGGGTGACCTAAAAAACATGAGGTCAGGTCAAAATGATGACATCCACTAATCCCCACACCAAGACACACGTAGAGGAGCTTAAGAGAAGGGTGGTGACGTGACTAGTCAAGTCAGGTCAGAAAAAAGGGGGCCCACAAAATAACTATCATACATCTAGATCAAAGGTTTTTAAAGCATTTTTAACCTTGGGCCACTGACAAATAAATTTATGTAACATATTATCAGTTTTGAACTGACCATCACTAAGGTTTATTGATTTTAATTCCTTAATCAAACTAGCTTCAACAAGAAGTCTTTCTGTGACACAAGATGATTTGAAAACTTCTAAGCTTTTTTCCCAAGCAATGGGGTGATTATTATTCCTAACATGAACGAACAAGGCACTGCTTTCAGATGCAGTTCTAATATTATACTTATGTTGTTTGATTCTAAGCTGCAGTGTTTTTCCTGTCTGACCTACATAATTACAATTACATTTGCTACATGGAATACAATAAACACTACCATTGACATTCAAACTTGGGCTATTCCTTATTAACATATTAATTATGGTTGAGTCATACTTGAAAACAACATTAATATTTAGAAGCTTGAGGGACCGAACTAACGGGACAAATTCATTACGATAGGGCAGAGTCAAAATATTCTTAAGTGTAGGAACTTGTCTGGTTTGAGAGGAATGAAAGGATTTTTTAGCCCTATTAAAACAACGATCAACAAACACAGAAGGGTACCCAAGTTTATGTGCAATAGAACGAATGTGTTTCAATTCATCGTCAATAAATTCAGAGTCACAGATACGCAGACATCTTAGGAACATAACAGAAAAAACTGACATTTTGGTAGACTCAAGGTGATTCGATAAAAAGTGAATGAAACTGTCTACCTGTGTGGGCTTTCTATATACCTTGAATTTATAGTTTTGGCCATTTCTCATGATAAGCATATCAAGAAATGGAAGGGATTCATTTATTTCTCTTTCAATTTTGAACGTGATACTAGGGGCAATATTATTAAGTTTGTCTAAAAATTCAAATGGGTCACTGTTTTTAGGCCAAAGACAAAGAACATCATCAACATATCTATACCATGGAGGAATAAAGTCCACTATATTGGGTAGTAATCTAGACTCAAAGAACTCCATATAAATACAGGCTAGAGGAGCAGAAAGACAATTACCCATGCTCATACCAAATATTTGCTTGTAGAACTTCCCATTTGCACTAAACACATTGTCAGTTATGCATAACTCTATCAATTTCAGGAAAGTATCATGTTCAATAGTTAAATCTAGCAGTTGTAATTTATCTTTAAGAAATGAAAGTAAGTCTTTGACAGGTACTCTAGTGAACAGTGAATTTACATCAAAACTTATTAATTCGCAAGGTTCGTTGTGTTTCTTGAGTTTATCAATTAAATCACTGCTATTGCGTATATGTGAATTAGAAATTTGGCCTGTAAGAGGGGATATCATCTTTACCAGCCACTTGGATAATTTGTAAGTAACAGACCCCACAGAACTCACGATAGGACGTAATGGATTATTAAGCTTGTGGGTTTTGATCAAGCCATACATATAGGGTAAAGTGGGATTGATTTGAGAGAGCTGTTTAGTGAGATCGGGGTTCTTTTTCAATAACATCTTCATTTTGGAATTAGACAACTTATTAATATTTTCCAGGGGATCTTTCGTAAGCTCACAATACGTGCTTTCATCACTAAGTAATGAATTCATCTTATCATTGTAGTCACTTTTATCCAAGATAACAATAGCATTAGACTTATCAGCCTTGGTAATATGGATATTCTTATTTCTTTTCAAGTTTATCAAGGCTGTTTCAAATCTTTTTGGAATGTTTGAAGCAAATTTCTTATTTAAAACACTATGTATACAACCTTTAGCTATGGAAATATCTTCATTTGTAACATCAGACGACTTCTTCTTTTCCAGGTTGATTAAACCTTTTTTCTGACCTGACTTGACTAGTCACGTCACCACCCTTCTCTTAAGCTCCTCTACGTGTGTGTTGGTGTGGGGATTAGTGGATGTCATCATTTTGACCTGACCTCATGTTTTTTAGGTCACCCTGTATATTTAAGCCTCTCTCTGTCCATGTAATCCAGTTGCCTCTGAAGATGTCTTGAATAAAGACGAAAGCTAAGGTACTCCGTTGTTTCCATTTTCCCGTGTGATTTTATTAAGATATATATATATATATATATATATATATATATATATATATATATATATATATATATATATATATATATATATATATATATATATATATATATATAATATATATATACTGAATATACTATGTACAACAAATGAATGTTCAATGAATTATTTATGGTGCATTAGGGTACTGGGCCACTTCAGACGGGCTATAAATAGACTTGTTATCTCCCCTCCATCTCACCCTGAGCCAGACGGAAGCGCCTTGGTAAATAACATTTGTTTGCTTATTTTCCATTTACTTGAAATAAATTTACCGAATTATTTGTTTAATTATTTATTTATAATATACTGTAATATATTAAACACACTGTAATTATTTTCTTTAATTTATAAACTGTTTTGCGACAAAGGAATGTTCTCCAGTAGTGTTTCATTAGGATTTGAGTGAAAAAATATTACGTACTTACTACATACATTTATTACACAAACATATATATATATATATATATATATATATATATATATATATATATATATATATATATATATATACAGGTAGTCGTCGACTTACGACCTATGCGACTTACGTCTGTTCGACTTTACGACCGGCGGTACGACAGTTTTGGCCCCAGCCTCCTGGCGCTGCCGGGAGCTGGAGCCACGCGCATCCCCGCGCTCAATTACAAACACGCAGTGATTTACTTAAACCTGACGACCGTAACAATAATGAACAAAGAAAGTGTTGATAAAATATGACTTAAAGATGATTATACAGTATTATCATTACACATTATAATATACGTAAGGTAATTATAACATAGGCCGACTTACGACCAGATCAACTTACGACCGGGCGGCCGTAACCAATCTAGGTCGTAAGTCGACGACTACCTGTATATATATACATACATATACATACATACATACACACATACATACATACATACATACATACTTTCTGCCTCATTTCCACACAATTGCAGTTTCAATTGTTCCTCTTACTTTGACAACACAACATACATAAAGTATATTATTAATCAGTTTTGATCTTTTTTTTTTAATTTTTGTATTTATTTATAGTTAGTTACTTAAGATAAGGCCAATTCATTTCAAGTAATGGCATCAAATGTTACCCGCTGGTGTAGTGTAAACACTAGTGACGTCACTTAAGCGTCTGTAATTAACCGTCGATAGTTTCAAGAATTAATGCACTCATTTACTGAATATTCTTTGTAAAAAAATAAAATTTAAATCAATTATTTATAGGAGATAAATATTATTATGAGTAAATATACCGATACCGGTATGCATTACTGACCACCTCCACGGCTAAAAATAGCTCAATCTCGCGGTCACTTTCCCTTTCTTGCTCCTCACTGGCAAATGGGGGGGGGAGGGGGGGCATGGGGAGGGGTGTGTGATGATAGCTGTGTTTATTACAGGGTATGTTAGACAGGTTTATAATACATTTTTATTATTTTAATATACCGGTAATCTTAATTTGAATCCAGCTTGCCAAACGTAAGTTTCAGTATAAAATAATTACTGGTAGGACTTTGTGAGTGGCTTACGATGTTTCCATCACCACTCTTGACACAATATTTAAGACGTAAGAATTTTATATTTGTTGCTTAAGACGACCCCCTAACTTTGGGCAGATTTTTTTAATGTTCAAATTTCGTCTTATAAGCCGAGATATACGGTACATAATTACAATTACATTTGCTACATGGAATACAATAAACACTACCATTTACATTCAAACTTGGGCTATTCCTTATTAACATATTAGTAATGGTTGAGTCATACTTGAAAACAACATTAATATTTAGAAGCTTGAGGGACCGAACTAACGGGACAAATTCATTACGATAGGGCAGAGTCAAAATATTCTTAAGTGTAGGAACTTGTCTAGTTTGAGAGGAATGAAAGGATTTTTTAGCCCTATTAAAACAACGATCAACAAACACAGAAGGGTACCCAAGTTTATGTGCAATAGAACGAATGTGTTTCAATTCATCGTCAATAAATTCAGAGTCACAAATACGCAGACATCTTAGGAACATAACAGAAAAAACTGCATCTGAAAGCAGTGCCTTGTTCGTTCATGTTAGGAATAATAATCACCCCATTGCTTGGGAAAAAAGCTTAGAAGTTTTCAAATCATCTTGTGTCACAGAAAGACTTCTTGTTGAAGCTAGTTTGATTAAGGAATTAAAATCAATAAACCTTAGTGATGGTCAGTTCAAAACTGATAATATGTTACATAAATTTATTTGTCAGTGGCCCAAGGTTAAAAATGCTTTAAAAACCTTTGATCTAGATGTATGATAGTTATTTTGTGGGTCCCCTTTTTTCTGACCTGACTTGACTAGTCACGTCACCACCCTTCTCTTAAGCTCATCTACGTGTGTGTTGGTGTGGGGATTAGTGGATGTCATCATTTTGACCTGACCTCATGTTTTTTAGGTCACCCTGTATATTTAAGCCTCTCTCTGTCCATGTAATCCAGTTGCCTCTGAAGATGTCTTGAATAAAGACGAAAGCTAAGGTACTCCGTTGTTTCCATTTTCCCGTGTGATTTTATCAAGATTTATCTTATCCACGTTTTCATTGTGGATTTTCATAAAATATATATAAATATATATATATATATATATATATATATATATATATATATATATATATATATATATATATATATATATATATATATATATATATATATATATATATATTTAAACATGCTGCCTTTATTTATTATATATATATATATATATTATATATTATGTTACTTCTTACCAAAGTTGGAATGTGTTTAGGCCTGTGTAATCACGAATGTGTTAGGCACATTGTACATAACACCAACAATAAACGCCAGGACTAGACTCAGCATGTGGCTTCTCATTCTCCCATTAAAACAAGTAAGATACTGCACCAATAGGGTGTGTCATAGGAGGGAAGATCAGCTAAAACTAATGGCCCATCACTTTTTTGGTAGATTTTAGTGTATATAAACAGAAAATAATTTCAGTTTCAATATTTTGCAACCTTTTGCTAGGTAAATTTTAGCGTGAAATTTATCGAAAACCTAACGTACAGCTGCATTAGTGCATTACAATTAAATAGTGAACATTTCTTTCTGACTTCATTCTTTAACAACCCAACTAACAATATTTTTTTCTGTTTCAGATTCTGATGCATTTATAAGTTGATAATATTTGCGATGGCTGCTTGTGTCAGGACGAGGAACCAAAAATCCAGCCATCTCAGTCACTATCTTGGGTCTGGGAGAGAGCTCCTGAAGTCGGAGTTGCCTACATTGAGAGATGCTTTGAGATACGGTGTTTTAATCAGGCAAATCAGTGAAAATAACCAAAGAACTTACACAAACAAAGACATTGCCAGTGATATGACCAAAGCTGTCTTGGCACAGTACACTCTGGCTAACGCTCAGTTCAAGCCTCCAGTCATAACAAGTCAGAAGAAGATTAGTGAGAGACTGCTAGCCAGTTGGGAAAAGGCAAGAGATATCTCTCTTGGGAGAGGAAAACTTGCAGTTAAGGACAGCTTTGCCAAGCAACTGGACCAGTTATTTGACATAATTACTTGCAAGTGCCCAATTGTTCTCTGTCCTGGGTTTGGATGCGGTCGTGACTGTAAATCCGAGGCCCACATCTCCTGTATTTGCAAGCGTGAACTGAAGATTCCTGTGATCGAACTGGCATTTGTCAAAGCACAGAGAGAGAAGACTGGCAGTATAGGGGCTCTCATGATTTCTAGCCAAGATATTCCGGAGTCCAAGAGACAGGAGGCTGCCACAGAGAGACAGAAGAGGAGAAGAGTTGCCGAGGAAAAGAGACTTGAGTAGGCCCAGGGTGAGGTAGAAAAGGCCGATGATTGGAGTCAAGCTGATTCAGAGTTTAATGACTTCCCCATGGCTGATCCGAGTGCTGACCAGGAGAATGGTGACTTTGTCCCTAACCCAGAAAATAATGATCCCAAACCTTCCAGGCATAAGATTCGAAATAGGAAAGATATCCCGAGCATAGCTCTGGCCAGCATGCGACACCACACTGGTCTCAGAGAAACTGCAGAGATAGCAACAGCTGCCTGGATTGACGGTGGTTTGATAACACCTGATGATGTTCACCTGGTGATAGATCATAACAAAGTAATGAGAGCTCAGGAGAAACTTGTCAGTAACCTAGAAGAGGAGTTTGATAAGGGGATAAGAGAAAATGGAATCAATTGTTTGTTCTTTGATGGGAGAAGGGATGACACTAAAGTGTTCATGAAAGTTGGAGATTCTGACAAGTTGTTCCCTGCCATGGTGAAGGAGGAACACTACTCCTGCTGCAGTGAACCAGGAGGGAAGTATTTGTGGCATTTCACTCCAGAGAAAGATGACATCAGGAAACCAGCTGAGATAGTGGCAGATAACATTGTGAACTGGCTCAGAGAGAGGAACGTAGACCAGACCCTGCAGGCCATTGGAGGGGACAGCACCAACACGAACACAGGGTGGCAAGGGGGGGGTCATACAGTGGATAGATCGGAAGATTGGGAGGAAGCTGGTCTGGATTGTTTGTGACCTCCACACCAACGAGTTACCACTCAGACATCTGATCCAGGAGCTGGATGGCAAGACTCTTTCAAACAACCGATGGTTTGGTCCTCTTGGCAAGATGCTGGACTCTGCCACTGAGTTAGAAATAAATCCGAGCTTTGAAAAAATCACAGTTGGCCCTCACTCGTTGAGCTTGCACATACTGTCATTGACGACCTGAGTACTGACCAGTACTATGGTTACATGATTTGCAGTGCCATCAAAACTGGGGTCATGCCTGATAGACTTGCTTACCTGCAGATAGGTCCAGTCTCACATTCTAGGTGGCTCACAACTGCTCTCAGGTTCTGCAGAATTTGGGTCGCTCATCATAAACTGAAAGGGAACCAGCTTCACAACCTGAGACTTATTGTCCAATTCATCGTGAGTGTCTACTTGCCAAATTGGTTCAACACCAAGGTCAAGTCATCGTTCTCCGAAGGTCCGAGGCATGTTCTCTTCCAGCTTGAGCTCCTGAGGAGTCAGTCAAGGAAGGTTGTTCAGATTGTGGAGCAGACTGTGAGGAGATCTTCCTGGTATGCTCATCCCGAGGCAGTTCTGCAGATAATGCTCTGCAGTAAGGATGAGGAGGAGAGAAGAGTGGCAGTCAAAAAGATCTTGGATATGAGACTTATGAGAGGATCTGGGCATGACGAATCAGTTGGTGATGATTCCTTCAGGGTCAGGAAGACTCCTGAAGTCAATCTAGGTTCCAAGACCCTCACTGATCTCATAGATCTGGATAACATCCAGGCTGACAGTGAGCCCCCTCTTACCTGCAGCCTCACCAATGTTCAAGTCAGAGCTTTCCTGGACAACCCCATGCATGTCGCTGCCTGGCCCTCGCACACCCAGAGTATAGAGCGTTGTGTACAGCAAGTGAGCGAGGCCAGCAGTCACGTGTACAGCCAGGAGAGGAGGGAAGGCTACATCCGAGCTCAGGTGGTCAGCAGGGAGGTGATGAGTAGAAACAGAAGCAAGAAAGACATGTTCTCTATGGTGTGCAGCAACACCGGGTCGTAGTAGTAAAACCGGTTTTTGTATTTGATGATTTTGTTTTCTAAAGGAATATTAAATTTAATAAATGTGTCAAGATCATTCGTTTCACTATTCTGGATCATTTTCATCCAAATAAATTAACCTGATACATTTACTTTACTTTAAATAAGCTATTTAGTGGTGTTGGTAAAAGGGTGGGAATACTGAATTTTCATAAGATTTCAAGTCAAAATTTACCTAGCAAAAAATGAAAACTTTTCAAATCTGAAGATATCACATGATTCTGCACATAGAACTACATCATTAATACCATGGGCCGATTTTTCAAACTCAAAAAAAAAAAATTCGCCTCCGTATGACACACCCTAATGGCTTAGGAACCATGTGAAGAGACGATGTCCAGGGACTCTTTAAAGGTTGAATGATGCCGTCTTGCAGTAGTCTGTTGAATTCTGCATTGGATGTGTTCAGGCGCTCAGGGCGCAGGCAGCGAGGGCGTGAGAAGACTGGAGCTCCTTTGGTTTCGATGTGGTGGAAAATTTCCGACGTAGGAGGTGGGGGTGGAGAAACTCGAGGTGAGAAAAGCTCCTTGAATTCTTCGAGCAGGGGGAAGAACTTGTTGGAAGGCGAGAGACAGGTGATAGTGTTGGTGTCTTTGGCACAAGAACCCTGGATTTTGCGTGCTGTAGGCTCATGGATGAGGCATAGATGGCTTGGGTCAAAGCCGAGCTTGTGGAAAGTGAGGAAGTCGAAGCCAAGGATGGGTTGAGACACGTCTGCGACCATGAATGACCAGCGCAGAGTCTTGGGAAGACCGAGGTCTAAGGCGAGGATGCATGCGCCGTAGGAGGCGATGTGGGTACCGTTGGCAGTGAACAGATCATAAGAGGGTTGCTTTGACTTGTCTTGTAGTGAGGGAGGGATGATGCTGACCGATGAACCTGTGTCGACGAGGAATTTCGTGCCGGAGGTGCGGTCGGTGACGTGTAGTAGTGAGATGCCTAAAGGGACGGGGGCTGAGGCGTCTACCAATCCCCGTTGTTGCCGTTTCCCGAGTAGGTGCAGTGGGGCTCACAGTGTTGAGCCGAAACGTCTGTGATACCAGCAGAGGGTAGATCTGTTGTTCTGGGGGCTGGCGGAGGTTTCCGGGGCAGGAAGGGCGCGTCGAGAATTGTAGGGCGCATTGCTTGAGTCAGGAACGGTCCCAGCAGCAGGCATGGAGAAGCAGAACTGCTCAATGGTGTCCATCCTTTGGTTCAAAATTGCAACAGGTCCTTGATGTCTTGTGAGGTATTGCTCGGCTGAGGGGAGTTGACCCGGCTTACAAGATCGGATGTAAGTACTGTACTGGTGTGGTCGTTGGGTTGTCTGCAGTGGCAAGGCGTTCACCAGCGCAATCGTTGAATATTCTGTCTGCCGAGGTTGCATAGAGTTCTGGTGTCGTAGAGTATTGGGGATGTGGTAATGTACGGTGAGTGGGCGAGTGGTCGTGGGTATGTGGTGTTCCATTGCTTGGATCACGTTTCCGTACCATATCTCCAGTGTGTTGTCTATTTGGGAAGTGTGTTTGTTGTTTAGTTGGGTTATTTGGTAGTTGCTTAACTCCTTTTGGAATTCCTCCCAGTTGGACCGGCTGTAGCTGTATCTCATCCTGGCAGGGATCTGTATTTGCGACGTGGAGAGTGTGGCTACGATAGGGAGATGGGCTCTGGTGGTTATTGGGCTGGGTTCCATTTGCAGGTTAAGATGGTGATGCTGGTTTGTTAGTACTATGTCTGGATGTCCAATTTGACCTGCTCTGATATATGTGGGGAATTCCGGGCCAAGGTGTATTGCGTTGCCGTGGCTCAGTAATGTGTTTAAAATCTTGCCAATGGCATTGTTATCCTGGTGCCCCAAGACGCGATGTCTTGCATTTAAATCACCCAAGAAATATGCTGGTATGTTTCTTCTCAGGAGTTTGAGCATGTCTGCTAGTGGGAATATGGGTCTTCTCGGAGGGAGGTAACAGGTGCCGACTGTAGTATCTTGCGTTATTTTAATGGGAGAATGACAAGCACATGGTCGGTCTGGCTGGGCGTTTATTCTCTGTTCTTGGTTACAACGTGCCTAACACATTTCGTGTTTACACAAGCCTAAACACTTTCTGACTTTGGTAAGAAGTAACATAATATATAATATATATATTCAATAAAGGCAACATATAAACATACATATATATAACACTATTTCTCCCTTTCAAAAGAGAGCATGGCTGCTACAAATCCAAATAAACAAAACTTACAGAATTACCTATGGCAGGGAAGAAGAGAATAGAACACAACAAATATAACTTCCTAACTAAACAGTTTTGAAAGGCCTGTTCACAATTCAGATAATTAGAGGTCTAATTTAATTACAGGTCTCCTAACTCTGTTTGATCTTCTAGGACTATTCCCTCCATCAAGTCTTACAGGGGTTTCACTTGCACTCTGTGCATTATCAGTGACAGACATCATCACTACAGTCAGTTGACACAGTGAGTGGATACTGGGAAACATCATCTTTGACCTCATCATGATGATGATCATCATCTGAAACTGTGTCAAGTTTATCATCATGTCCTGGTGCTACATTCATCTCGTCATGTGCCTGAATGATGTGATCCACATGAACATATCTCAAAGAGTTACCACATTTCACTAAATATGTCCTAGATCCACATACCTTGTCAATGACACCAGTTATCCAATTTGCATGTACAGTACCATAACCTTTAGCCATGTTCCTAACTCTCACCCTATCATTTACCTTGAACACTCTTTCACTGGAACTCTTCATCATGATACATTTTTTGTTGAGCTTGTTTCCTCTCTACAACTTCAAACAGACTTGGCTTAACTAAACTTAATCTTGTTCTCAACTGTCTCTTCACCATTAACTCTGCAGGAGTACATTCTGTCACACTATGTGGCGTGGTTCTGTATCTGAGTAAGAAATTTGCTAGTCTGTGTTTCATTGATTTTCCTACAGTTCCTTGAATTACCTGCTTAGAAAGTGCTTCCTTTACAATTCTATCTGATCTCTCAGCTGCACCATTAGAGGCAGGATGATGGGGTGGGGTCAGTACATGCTTTACACCGTTGAATCTCGTGAAGTTTTTAAACTCTGATGATTGGAATGGAGGACCATTGTCAGAAACTACCTCTTCTGGTATTCCATGTTCAGCAAATATTAATCTTAATTCATCAATGGTGCTACCAGTATTAGTACTGTACATGTGCTTAACATCAATCCACTTTGAATGACTATCAATTAATACAAGAAATTTGTCCGTTCCCATATCACAGAAGTCAATGTGTACTCTTTGGAAGGGACGGGTAGGCCATTTCCAGGTTTTCAAAGGTGTGCTGGGTGGCATACTCCTAACATTCTGACAAACAGAGCACTCACGTAGCATCATTTCTATTTCACCATCCAGTTTAGGCCACCACACAAAACTTCTGGCCAGTGCTTTCATAGCACATATACCTGGATGTTCAAAATGCAGTTCATTCAAAATTTGCCCTCTAAAACACTGTGAAATTAACACTCTCATACCCCACAACACACATCCCTGTTCTACTGATAATTGACATCTTAAATGATAGGGTTGAAAGTCTAAGGATGGACAAATCTCTGGCCATCCATTTAGTGTATACTCCAGGACTCTTCCTAATACAACATCTTTCCTAGTTTCATTAGCAATCATTCCAGAGGTGACTGGAAAATCTTCTGCTATCATGGTTACAGCATAAACGTTAGGCTCTACTCCATCATTTGATCCATTACATGGCAACCTTGACAAAGCATCTGCATTGGAATGATCATCTGAACTTCTGTACTGTATCTCATAGTCATATGCCGACATTATCAAAGCCCATATCTGCATTCTTGCTGCAGCAAGTGTAGGAACGGGTGATTTAGGACCCAAAATTGCCAAGAGAGGCTTGTGATTAGTTATTAAAACAAAATTCCTCCCATATAGATACAGGTGAAATTTCTTTACTCCATATATGATAGACAAAGCCTCTTTCTCTACTTGCGCATAATTTTTCTCGCTTTGGGTAAGAGTTCTCGAGGCATATGCAATGGGTCTTTCTTCACAGTTATCCATTATGTGACTTATGACAGCACCTAATCCATAGCCCGATTCATCACAAGCAAGCTTTAGTGTTCTACTGGTATCATTGTGGACCAAAACATCAGTTCTAGACAGAGCAGCTTTACAATCTTCAAATGACTTCTGAGTTGCACTGTTCCATTTCCATGGTATCCCTTTCTTTAATAGTTCATGCAGAGGGGCTAAAACTGATGAAACTCCACTCAAGAACCTTGAATAATACTGTATCATACCTAGGAAAGCTTTCAATTCACTGACATTTTTTGCAGCAGGTAAATTTACTATGGCTCCTATTTTATCTTCTACAAATCTCAGCCCTTCTGCATTCACTTTGTAGCCAAGATAAGTTACTTCTTTACCTAGGAATGAACATTTGCTCTTCTTGAGCCTGACATTGTGTGCCAACAATTTTTCGAAATCTGTGGCTAGGATTTTGACATGATTTTGGATGTCACTGTCAACAATAAGGACATCATCCTGAAAACATAACACATTGGGAAGACCCACAAGAATTTTGTCCATGATGCACTGAAATAACTTTGGTGCACTTTTACCACCATAAGGCAACCTTTTGAACTTATACAATCCTTTATGAGTGTTGATAGTAAGGTACTGTTGACTTTCAGCATCAACAGAGACCTGAGCATATGCTTGGGACAAGTCTAAATTAGTGAAAATGGTTCCACCTGTTAGTGCAGCAAACAAATCTTGAGATGTGGGTAAGGGATATTGCTCATCCTCAACAGCTTGATTAATGGTAACTTTATAATCACCACATAGTCTAACAGATTTATCAGCTTTAGGTACAATTACTATTGGAGCAGCCCAATTGCTCTTGGCGGTTTTACAATAATTCCCACACTCACAAGTCTGTCTAATTCCTTCTCAACCTCACCTTTCAATACATAAGGAACAGGTCTGGACTTAGCATATATGGGTGTAACATCTTTGTCAATGGTGATATGAGCTTCATAACCCTTTATACCGTTCTGTCCCTTTACAAATAAAATCTTGTATTTTTCAAGCAATTTCTCAAGACCTGGAATACTGTTACACATTCTAACACTAAATATCTCCTTCCAGTCCATCTCAAGTTCACACAACCAGTTCTTACCTAACAAAGTTGGTCTATTCACATAACTAGCTATAATTAATGGCAACTTTAAATTCTGATTTTTGTACTTTACCTCACACTCTAATTTACCTTCTGTGTTCAAAATCTCTCCATTATAATTTCTCAACTTGACACCTGAGTCTTCCAAAGGCACATGCGCAAATAGTTTCTCATACATATCTTTACTCATTATGGAGAAATCAGCTGCAGTATCCATTTCCATGGTTACAGGTGTGTCATTAATACACAAGTCCACATTATACCTATGTTTAACTTTCTCTTCCCGACTGGTGTATATAGTAAACACATGGGCACTCTCATCATTATCAGATCCAAAATTACTAACACTCTCATGAATGCTGTTTTTCATTTCCTTCTCTCCACCTTCAACTGCATATACTCTACCTCTATCACTTCTACAGGCAGGAGCAATATGTCCAATACGTTGACAATTGTAACATTTTGAATTCTTGAACTTACACTGAAAGCTTTCATGTTTCCCTCGGCACCTCTTACATTTTAAATCAGCATGTGTTCCTTGTTTTGTGGTATACTTATTCCTTTTGGCTACAGTTACTTTACACACTGAGCCACTACTGATAACTGTTTCACGACCAGCATTGAGAACAAATTCTCTGGTGTTTTTCTCGGCCAATTCCATGCTTGTAGCTATCTGACATGCACTTTCAAAAGTTAAGTTAGTGGTGTTCATTAACTTATTCCGTATTTTTTCATAATTCAGGCCTATTACAAACCTGTCTCTTAGAGCTCGGTTCAAGAACTGTTCAAAGTTACAGTGAATGGATAACTTCTTCAAAGCTACTATATAATTACTTACTGATTCATCTTTACCTCTATCTCTAGTGCCAAATCTGTAACTTTCAGCGATCTCAAGTGGAGCAGGATCAAAATGTTGCTTCAGAATCTTGGTAATCTGAATCAGAGAGGAGTCCTTGGGTTTGTCTGGAGTAAGCAGATTGACCAGAGTAGAATAAACATTAGCTCCTACCTCTGTCAAAAAGATTGCTTTCCTTTTCTCTTGAAGGGCTTTCTTCTTCTGAGCATCACCACCGTCGTCCATTAATTCATTTGCCAGAAAGAAGAAGTCCATTCTCTCAGAATATGATGTGAAATCTTCCTTGTCTGCATCATACTCCCCCAAGCGTCCAATGTATCCACTGACTCCAGCCATGGTTGTTCTCTTCGGGTCCGACTAATTACCCAAATGTACCCAAATGTACCCAAATGTAGCCGCAATGAAGTCAAATAATGGTCCTACATGAATAAATCGGACTGCCAATCGCTTCTCGACTAGTATTTGGTGTCACGAAGTCACAAAAATTGATAAACTTAATTTAATCTGAGTTAATAGATCGCGTGCATGTACATAACCTAACCTCCTCCGCCGCTGCCTGGCGGCCCTCGCTCCCGCCGGCGAGCATGGCGACCCACAAGCTGGTCCTCCTCTGAGCACCCTCACCAACCAGCTCTCTCTACATCACTCTTGTAACCACGCTGCCACTTCCCAGCACCAAGCTGCATTGTACATCCAATACAACATGTATACAGAGAGCACTTTGTGAGTTTCCTTTCTCCATCCCATCCTGAGTGAGAACCCAAATATCCCATACCCCACACTCACTCAGGATGGGATGGAGAAAGGAAGCTCACAATGTGCTCACTGTATACATATTGTATTGGATGTACAATGCAGCTTGTTGCTGGGTAGGTAGCATGGTAATAAGCGTTGAGTAGAGAGGTGGGTGGTGAGGGTGCCCAGAATGAGGGCAAGCGGCTTTAGGGACGCCAAGGTCGCTGGCGGGAGCAGCAGCCGCACGGCTGGCCCGAGGAGGAGGTGTTGCTTGCTGGTGGCACTGTGTAGAAAGAGAGGCTGGTCACAGCGGTGTCAGGCCTTATAAGGCGGGGGTAGGCGTGGGTAGATAGTTGACCCCCGCTCCGTGGGCGGCGCTGGAGGCGTAGGGTGGGGAATTCGAGAAGGTTCGGTGCTTGTAGGGGAGGAATCCACTACACCCTCCTGTCCAGGCCCAGGCGGATCTTTTTATATGTGATCGAGGTGTCCCTACCCCTTACTATAGTGAAATTGTGCATTCCAGCGAACAAGGGCGGACATTTTCATGACCGTCTCCCACTCGGTGTGTGCAGATTCTCGGATCATTTTGTATAGTATGCTATTAAATCGACCCTCGATTGACTCTGATGGTCTCCCATTCGGGTGTGCAAGTTCTCTGTGGTATGCTATCAAATTGACCCCCGATTGACTCTGACGGTCTCCCATTCGTGTGTGCAAGTTCTCTGTGGTATGCTATCAAATGGACCCCTGATTGACTTTGACGGGCTCCCATTCGGGTGTGCAAGTTCTCTGTGGTATGCTATCAAATGGACCCCTTGCCTTATTTCTGCCAATAGTCTTTCTGTTGAGACTATGGGGGGAGCTGTAGTGGAGTAAAATCGTATACCAGTTTCATGCCCTAGGTCTTTGTTCTCCGTGGTCTCTCTGGGAGCAGGTGGTGTATAATATGGACACGAAGTAGTACCTTAAGCTGTGTATTCTTATATTACTCTATTAATTATGTATAGTAAAGTATTACAGAACATGTATTAATCCTATATAATATTTCCATTTATTATGCACCATGTTATGTATGTGAATTATCATATTTACATATTATGTATTCAGCTTGTGAATGCTGGGATCTGTACATGCCAGCGCGGAGTGATACAGAGAGTTGAGATCACTAGTCCTTATGGTGTGGAAGCCAGTTTCTTTGTTCCTCTGTATTTATCTCCCGTACGAGAATAAGAACCTATTTTCAAGATAACAAGTGTTTCCGTATACCCTCAGTAGTGTAGAACATTTTGGGGGATATCAAAAACAAACATAGAGGTGGTACTGTGGGGTACGAGTTGTTTGGGTTCACACTCAGGATGGGATGGAGAAAGGAAACTCACAATGTGCTCTCTGTATACATATTGTATTGGATGTACAATGCAGCTTGGTGCTGGGAAGTGGCAGCGTGGTTACAAGCGTGATGTAGAGAGAGCTGGTTGGTGAGGGTGCTCAGAGGAGGACAAGCTTGTGGGTCGCCATGCTCGCCGACGGGAGCGAGGGCCGCCAGACAGCAGAGGAGGAGGTGGTGTTGCTTGCTGCGGCTGTAGCTAGAAGAAGAGAGAGGTCACCACGAGGTCAGGTCTTTTATAGCGGAGGTAGGCGTGGGTAGATAGTTGACCTCCGCTCCGTGGGCGGCGCTGGTTGATCTAGACCACGAGGCATACACTGGGGAATTCGCGGGGTCGGCTACTCAGCGACAAACAGCGTTTGTAGGGGAGAAATCCACTACAGTGCCATAGTTCCTGTTTGATTCTTTTTTTGGGTGTTGACTCTGGCAGCTTGTTCTGTTATTGTGGTGGTATCATCTTCGCTTGCATCTTCCATCGATTCTTCCTCGCTTGCTGGCTCGGGTTGTATGCCTGAGGTAGTCTGTTCTTGAGTTGATGGTTCGTGAGTTGATGGTACTTGAGTTGCAATGCTCTCTGATTTGTAAATTAAATTGAAAATTTCAGTAGAAGGCACATCGTTTGGGAATTCCATGTCTGGCAGGTTGTTGGCGGTGAACATGTCCCTTGCTGCCTTGGCAAAAGTTCCAGGTCTGGCTATATTCATGATGTGGGTGTGGATTATGGAGGTCATTTTTTTTACGGAAAGATTATTTCCAAACTGAAGCAAAATAGGTTGCTTTGCGGGGGGTAGTGTGGCGACTTTTTCGAGGATCTTTGTCGAGAAAACTCTGGTTAGTTTTGTCACAGCTGAATATGTCCTGTTTTGCTGTTCCTGCATCTTCTCCCTCTCCTTCTCCTTCTTTTGGTTGACTATTGCTTTTCGTATGGGGCAGAGAGTAGCCAATGTTCTATGATCTCCTTCGCAGTTTAGGCATTTGGGGGTATCTTTGATTTTGCACTCTCTAAAGGTGTGCCCCTTATTCCCGCATTCTGAGCAGTGCTTGGTGTCCTTGTTAGGGCAATCTGTAGCCATGTGTGAATATTGGTAACAATTCCAGCATGGAATGATGGGGAAGAATTCCTCCTGCTCCACCTGGCTGCTGCTGACATGGTAGTAGTATAAGGGCCTGTGCTGCCACCATTTTATAAGGGCCTGTATGTCAGTAACAATTCCTTTTACTCTCATACTTATTACCAATGGTAGCGTGACGAGAG
This sequence comes from Homarus gammarus, assembly GCA_958450375.1. Classification (NCBI taxonomy): domain Eukaryota; kingdom Metazoa; phylum Arthropoda; class Malacostraca; order Decapoda; family Nephropidae; genus Homarus; species Homarus gammarus. Next base: position 557,208 of record CAUDMG010003304.1, on the reverse strand, counting down.
GAGGCTCGTGGGTAGATGTAATGATAGTATCAAGTAATAGGGAAGAAATAACGGTAGATACTGTAGGTAAATAATAGACACAATGTACTGCGCACATCATTGTCATCCCTAAAAATCCCATCAAATTCATATTACGCTACATAACATTCAAATGCACCGCCTTTGTAGAACCTCAGAAAACGGGAAACATTGAGAAAGGACAACTCACCTACTCAAGGTTCCTAGACCATGTGTTGTATTGTACCCAGGTATAGTTATATCATATCAAGTGTATGTATTCATAGCATTAAGGATCACTCAGGGTAGGCATAAGATGAATGTTAAAGTCCAGTTGAGCCGGACTAGTGTACTGTAAGACTAAGTGTGGATCAGGGTTTGAAGGTCCTACTATTTACGTCTGTGGGCGTGTAGCGAACATAACTCCAACAGATATCATATGAAAATACATGAGAACAATGATCTGGAAAAAGGATAAATGTATCAGAACTATGTGAGGTGTTGACAGTGATCTAGAAACTATACTGGAAAGGAAATATCGTGTATGCGTCGGTATGAATTTAATACACCTCGTAGCCTCACGTGACATATACCCACGACAGGTACAGTGATCAGAGAATCTTATGTCTGTGTTCAAATAGTGCAATGTGTGAGAGGAGGATCCCTCATTACAGTTTTTAAGTGACGTTGATACACCCCTGCCATGATCATTCGGCTTTTGTTTCAAGGCGCGTCATGTACCCGCCTCAGATGCCCCGTTAATATTATAATCTCAGGCATTTACCCAAGCACTAGCAAACCAAGACCTTACCTTAGTGTGTAATTTAGGATTAAAATATGTGTTTATAGGAAATGAGTGACAATATACCGTAAAGTGTTCAGGTGAGAACCATAAGAAACAAAAGTGTAAATTGAGGATTGGAAACTGCAGGCCTATGTGACGAGAAGCGGCGGGAAGCCGGCCTTAGTCTTTCCCGTTCTGCCGTCACCACAGGTCAGTGTCCTAGCGGGCTATATCCCGCCCTACAATTAAGGTTGATAAATAGCAGTTACTACAGTTTAAAGCTTTGCCGGATATATAAGTGTGATAGGGATGTGTTAAGGGGTGGGATAACCGCCTGTCAGGCATTATTCCTTAGTCTTTCCCGTTCTGCCGTCACCACAGGTGCCATGCGGTCGGAGTATCTTGCCGCCCGGCCGCCATTGTCCACTTGAGCGTCCCACCGGGTGGGGATTACTCCCCCGCTATACCAGTCCACTGTGAACCGGTGGATTCCCAGCGCACCACTCCACATGAATAGTCACAACTAAGGAGACCGTGAGAAACTGCGGTCGTCACTTGGAGCGACCTATAATACCAGGCGTAGAAATAGTGCTGGTATGTCTCTAGGTGAAGCCTTCGTCTTTACCCACCGAGGGCGGTGTGCTAACGAGGTGCCCGTTGTGTATACCTAATAGTCACAAGGAGTCACATACTTGCAGGTATGGAGTGTAACAGGTGTGTTGAGATGGTGCTACTATGTATGATAACCGACGGTGCTAAAAGTCCACACAAGTGGAGCAGTCTGATGTGTTAAGGGATATTGTAAGAAGGAACGACCGAGATGCGGCGTTCACCGATTGTTATGCAATAGGTAGGTGGATGACCCGCCAGTAATGTAAGAGTCTGGGGCCCAGCTGGGTAACCAAAATTCCGTGTTCTTCGGAGGAAGGCCAATTCATGTATATGTTTTTTACCAGTATGTTTTATAAGGAATAAATCAATTAAGACATGTTATGGTTTCCCCCTTCTTTACCCTCATCGATCTGGTCAATGGAAAACCTAACCCAATGCCTAGTCCACTCTGCCCGCTACCTAACGAGCTACATGCTGTCCAGAGGGGGTCTGGTGGCAGCGACCCTTAGAAATTAAGATTAGAGTTAAGTTATCCCCTTTAATTTAGTGACCCCAGATCTGGCAGTATAACAATATACAAATACAAAATTTATTTAAACATTAATATGGAAGTAGGAGAAAGAATATATATGTACCAACAGACGAAATCTGGTACTATGCCCTCAGGCTCAACATCCTCACACCACTACTGGGTGGACATACTCAATATCACTCACACCACTACTGGGTGGACATACTCAATAACACATAACTCTTATAGTCACTTAGCACCATAAAGACCAGGGACAACTGCCACTACAACACTCAGTCGTCAGGAGTGATACTCAAGCATCCACCATGGGGTACTTTCCGACGAACTCTGAAGATCCCAGTGGATTAACCCCCGCCACACAAATAGCGCTACTGAGTTGGACACTCATCCACTAATGATGGGGGCTGGTAGTGGTGTGTGGCTTGGTGATCCGGGGTCACCTCGCAGGCCGAGCGTTAGGGCCAGACGAGCCAGCTATGGGGGCCATAGGTAGTCTGAAGTGTCTGATGGTCGGGTCTCACGAAGGTAACTGGTTCCTACTGGACCTCGGACATCTCCCCAGACATAGTGGATACAACATCCACGCTACAGACACAGCCTAGGCTGCGTTAGGGACCTGTATGGGTGAAGGAGCGAGCACTTACTAACAGTGACAACGACATCACATTTCAGGGGACGTTAAAGACGTAAATATGACTTCATTCAGAGCATGTCAACTACGTTACTGTAACACTTGCACAATCAACTATTAATTGGGTCAAATCACTTAAAGAAGGGCGAATTACAACACAGAGTGGAATGGCCTACCTGTATGGGTGAAGGGGCGAGCACTTACTAACCATTGAAATGCCCGCGGCACCCTTACTCAGAATAGGTCAGGAGTCCACCTACTTCTATTTCGATGAATTAATTTACTGTACACTCTGACGTTGAAACTGAGACTATGAACTCAGTTTCATTCCCTACTATTATCCTCACTAACAATGCTCTGACTGAGCTATCAAAAGCAAAATTAAATTGATTACAAAGGGTTGGATGGCAACAGGTCCCAACATACAGTGTCTTGCTACGAAATCTGTGGATTATATTCAAAGTTCCCTTTAGACAAAGATGGCCTATCGATGACGTCATCAAGGAAACAGAGAAAACGGGGGACGTTTCCACTGGGGGACTCGGAAGGTTTTGTGAACGTTTGAGAGTAATATGAATCCTTAAGGTTTTCAGGTTAGCCGTCATCACGATCATGACAGTAGGGGAGACAAAGTCCCTCCTGGATTGCTCTTTGGGCCATGGCTATTTCCGTGAATCGTATTTTGAGCATGGATGGCAGTCTGGGCAGCTTGACCACTTCCTCCACCTTGGCCCATTCGTTTCTGTCTTCTATTTCAAATACCAACTGCTGTTCACTTGATTCTTCGGTGATTGCTTAATCTAGTCATTTGACCACAATTGATTTCCTTGCTCGGAGTTGAGGAGGGACTGCAACTTCAAATTTTGCTGACTTGAGTTTCCTTGTGCTGTCGTTCGATAAGAGTAAGTCGACATCATTCCCCGTCAGGCACAGGGAGATGAAGGAGTCCTTGGTCGTGATGAGGTTGGATATTTTGATGAGTAGGGTTGCAGTGAGAGTCTTGCCAATTCGGTTTTTCTCTCGTCAGTCACGCCCCCTTCATGGGAGTGTATCCGTACCCGGTGTGCCCTCATTCCAGAGAGTATGTGATGGACATGCCACCCTTGCGTGGTTTGAGATTGGAGACCTACCTATTCCAGGACAGGAGTTTGTTACAGGAATTACAACACTCCCCGCCGCCACTTGTTGGTCGAGTTGGTCGTAGAGTGGCTCCCGCAACTCTGTCCCGGAAGCCCCGTCAAGGGATCCTACTTCCCTAGTGTTAATGAATGCTCACTTATAGACGTGAGCTAGTGTACCTAATTAGGCTGGGGTAGGGATTCAGGATTGCGACCCTCTTCCCAGGTGGACCCGCACGATCACGGTTACCTAGGAAGGCTCAGCGGAGGGATGGGTAGTGCTCCTGTCCCCTTTCTTGTTCACAAACTCCTGGGAGGGAGGTGAACAGTTACAGGGGGGACCCAAGGACGAATACACCTTAGGGTGCAGGTCCCCAGGCCAGAGCGAAAAAGAAGGATGAAAAGAGGAAGAATAGCCACTGGTGTAAGTAGCACCGGTGGGGTCGCGGCAGAAGTCCGCTGCAGGAAGCCGTTGCAGAGCAGTGGTTTGCTATGGGAAAGGAGAGAAGAGGTAAGGTAGAAGGAAAGTTATGAAACGGGAAGTAAAGTAGTAGAGGATAAGAGCCACACCAAGATTTATACAATTCTGCCAGATCAGGAATCGAGGCGAGCGTAGAGCGGGAGCCAATCATGGAGGAGAACGCGAAAGGTGCCAGACTCCGTGATTCTGGCATGTCATGGGAAGCTATGGCCTCTCCTGGAGTTGCTAAGTGTGCGTCCGCACTGGGGAGTAGGTCTATCGGCATCGCTGGCTGTACACTGATTGGCTGGTAAGAGCGAGGCAGGAGCTCAGTCGGCAGTTGTAGGGGAGAGGATCCGCTACAGGGTAATTACCCTGAATTTGAGAACCACTGCCAGTGTCTCCTGTGGTTCCAGAGTCCCGGAAAATTTCCTTTACAACGGGCCCGATTTTTTATTCTAATTTATTGTTAACTGATTGACTTTTTTTCTTTTTTGTCTTTCTTTCCATAATTGTCGATATATTTTCTTCTCTATTTCTTTCCGCATTGTGTCCAAATAACAGTTTTCCTAATCTTATTGTATTTTGAAGACTGTGTTGAACAACAGTTATTCCAAAGACGTGGTACAATGTCATATTTTTTAATGATACTGTGGGGAACGGGTTGTTTGGGTTCACACTCAGGATGGGATGGAGAAAGGAAACTCACAATGTGCTCTCTGTATACATGTTGTATTGGATGTACAATGCAGCTTGGTGCTGGGAAGGCAGCATGGTTACAAGCGTGATGTAGAGAGAGCTGGTTGGTGAGGATGCTCAGAGGAGGACAGCTTGTGGGTTGCCATGCTCGCCGGCGGGAGCGAGGGCCGCCAGGCAGCGGCGGAGGTGGTGGTGTTGCTTGCTGCGGCTGTAGCTAGAAGAAGAGGGAGGGCACTACGAGGTCAGGTCTTAAATAGCGGGGGTAGTCGTGGCTTAGTAGTTGACCTCCGTGATGTATGGCGGCGCTGGTTGACCCAGACCACGAGGCATACACTGGGAAGTTCGCGGGGTCGGCTACTCGGCGACAAACAGCGTTTGTAGGGGAGAAATCCACTACAATACATTAGTCCGGGAAAGTTAAAGCGTTAGCTATTCCGTGCATCTTAAAACGCCTTACAATAAAAGTGTTATCTGTCCTGACTTCTTTATCCTTCAAGTATGGCTGTGACTTGAGCGGCTTAGAGCCCCAGTATGCTGTAGTGGATTTCTCCCCTACAAACGCTGTTTGTCGCTGAGTAGCCGACCCCACGAATTCCCCAGTGTATGCCTCGTGGTCTAGGTCAACCAGCGCCGCCTGACATGATGGAGGTCAACTATTAAGCCACGCCTACCTCCGCTATTTAAGACCTGACCTCGTGGTGACTGCTCTCTTCTTCTAGCTACAGCCGCAACAAGCTACACCTCCTCCTCCGCCGCTGCCTGGCGGCCCTCACTCCCGCCGGCGAGCGTGGCGACCCACAAGCTGTCCTCCTATGAGCATCCTCACCAACCAACTTTCTTCATCTAGCTACAGCCGCAGCAAGCAACACCACCTCCTCCGCCGCTGCCTGGCGGCCCTCGCTCCCGCCGGCGAGCATGGCGACCCACAAGCTCTCCTCCTCTGAGCACCCTCACCAACCAGCTCTCTCTACATCACACTTGTAACCACGCTGCCACTTCCCAGCACCAAGCTGCATTGTACATCCAATACATCATGTATACAGAGAGCACAGTGTGAGTTTCCTTTCTCCATCCCATCCTGAGTGTGAACCAAACATCTCATACCCCACAATGCCTTCCATCCTTTCCCCACCTTAACAAAAAAAAAAAAAACTGTGGAATCACGAGCAGCCAGGTTTCAAAATAACCCCTGACAGAATTTACAAGAACAATGAAAGAATCCTTCAACATACTGGCCTCCTTCCCTCGGCATGGCCGTTTTTAGTAGGTGACCATTTGCTAAATAAGGTAGGCAAAATTATTATTATTATTATTATTATTATTATTATTATTATTATTATTATTATTATTATTATTATTAAATTAAATACAATTAGGCCCGTAGAAAACCTTCAAGTAAGATGAATTGATGTTAAGGACATACCAAAAACATAATCACGAAATGATTACTTTTATTTCCTGGATAATATATCATATTGCACACATAACACATTAATATATTATGATGTATTTTTATAGTTAAGTCTAAGAGTAAGTGATGAATCTGTAATATATACTTTGAATAAAGAATAACGATATTGGTTTCAAGATTCGTGGTATATTGCTAACATGAAATAGCTGGCCGCCAAAGTCAATGGAAGAAGTGTTAACGTCTCCTAAGTTCCTTTTCTAAGTGAATTAAGAGTGAAGAGGCGGTGTAGCGGCAAGATACCCAGTAGTTTTTATATACTTCTGAGTGTTCTAAGTTAAAGAAAAACAACTTTGGAAGTACATAATAAAAGCAACAAGCGATAAAAAGGTAAGGGTAATTTTATATTAGTTCACATAACTCAGAAAGTCAAAACTACGTTTTTCTAGTGTATTTTTGTGTAGTTTCATTGGTTCTGACCTCGCTATCCGTCGGAAATTGCCTGAATTTTTGGTTATCGTCCCCTTCTACCCCCAACAAGATAGGGGATCCTGTTGGGAACCGGGGTTTTGTGTGGGGCGTTTTCCGCCAAAAATCATGGCCAAGTGAATACAAAATGCACCAATAAAAAACACTAGATAAACATATGGTTAAGGTGTAGAAATGGGTGACCACCAAAAGGAATTGTACGAATTGGTTGAAAATTTTTCTACACTATGATATTAAACACAAAAATGGAAACGACACTGCACAGAACCTAATAGAACTTTACCTAACATACCCAACCTATGGGGGTATTATTGCGTTTACACACCGTTCATTCCTACCACTAATCTATTATCATATTCGAATAAGACGTCTAATTATAAGATAATTTTTATCTATTACATTACTGGCGGAAATGTATAATAACGGAGATAGCTTTTCCAAATAAATTTCTATTTTCTTCCATTATTTCCCGCCATTATCGTCTGCCTCTCACCCAACGTAAATCATGACGCGCATGCGTACCCGTACACGTCACGCAGCCAATCAAAAGCGTTTTTGCTAATTCAGAGTATATTTGGCCCAATCAAAATCGAGTTTTATTTTGGGTCTCTCATATTTTGAAATTCAAGTTCAGTTCCGACACTGGAAGTCTGCGATGGATGTCACTTAAAGCATATGGAGCTGATTGCGAGTTTTTAGAAAAAAAACGTAGAAACTATAGCATTTTTTCGATCGCATGGTGTTCTTCCAACCTCAGTAAAGTGTACTAAGAGCAAGACTGAGTGTAACAACGAACAAGAACCAGGTCAATAAGGTAAGAAATAGGTGATTCCATCATATGGTGAGAGTCAGTTAAGTTAGGTTAGGTTAGGTTTTGGTTTTTCTAGTGTTTTTTTTTTGTGTATATTTTAGTTGCTTAGCCACTTTTTTCCGGAAAACGTCAAACGAAAAAAAAAATCGCAAAAAAACCCGGCTAATTTCCTCCAAAAAGGAAGGTCATATTAGGTCTAAACACACACAAATACACTAGAAAAATATATTTTTTACTTGCAAAAAGTGAACGGTGTGACAATGCAAATTTACCCCTATGGGTTTGTTAGGTCAGGTTCTATTTGATTTGATGCATTATCGTGTTAATTTTGGTGTTAAACAACTTACCTTAATATTGAGCTTGATAATGTTGAGAGGAATACGTGGAAGCATCTCTTGAAGAGGGATTCAGCGAGATAAACAACAAAAATGGCGCAGGGAAGAGAATTGTGCAGCGGGATAGAGTAAATAAAATAATTCCCCCAAATACTTAAAATTATAATAGAAAGTTGTTGTTTCTTTTAATATACATAAAATCGTCAAAACAATACGTTTGGCAAATATCAAGGAAATCAACAAACAACTTCTGGTGGTCACCCTTTTCTACACCTTTATCATAACATATAAACCTAACCTTTTTTGGGATGACCAAACCTAACCTAACCTGACCTGACCTAACCTAACCTAACTCTCATGGTGTATTTATGTAACCAGACTCTCACCATATGAGGGAATCACCGTTATTTCTTACCTTATTCCGAATTAGAATCTTTACTGAGGTCGGGAGAACACCATGAGATTAATTCTCTTGCTTGTTCGTTTTTTCCCCAAAATGAACAAATTAACTTCATATAGTTGAAGTGACACCCATCACAGACTTCTATGGTTGGAAATGAATTTGAATTTCGAAGCATGAGACGCCCAAAATCACAATCAAATCTGATTGGGCAAAAAATTTTAAAAGCAGAAAACACAATTCATTTTAATTGGTGGAAAAAAAAGAACGCTTCTGATTGGCCGCGTGACATGTACGGGAACGCATGACGATTTATGGAGGGAACACTCTGAGTGGGAGGTCGAGTAGGCGATATTGGCTGAAGATTAATGGAATTAAACAGAGAAAGATTTGGTATGCGCTATCTCCGTTATTATACGTTTGTGACGGTAATGTAAGAGATGAAAATTATCTTAAAAATTAGACGTCTCTTTTGAATATGATAAAAGATTTGGGGTAGGAATGTTGTCTGAATTACTATAAAATACCAAAGTAAGAACCATATATGTAGGTATGGTACTCATATTGTACTTTTACATTTTACTTTTATCCTCTTTACTCTTGATCGGCTCGTTAGTAGCTTGGGCGGTCGGTCTCGTCTCTGTTACACACTGTTGGCTAATACTGTGCATGTACTGGCTCCTGAATATATCTGAATCTGCTGGAGTGTTGGTCAAATCTGGTCTTGTTACAGCTCACACTCGGTGTCGTCACAACACTCTCTGGCAGATTATTCCACGAATTCATAACTCTCACTCCGAAAAAGTTTGCCCTTACAGTTTTCTGGATTTGCTGCTTCTTCAACCTTGAGCTGTGACCCCTTGTGGGGCGAGTGTCCGCCAGCACGAGGTATGGACACTTGACCGAGATATTTAATACGCCTCAATTAGGTCTCCCCTTGCCAGTCTGTAGTATAAGCTAGGCAGGTGCAGGCGCTCTAATCTCTGGATAACTGAGGTGCCGGAGGGCAGGCACCAGTCTGATGGCCCTACTTCAGATATTTTAAATCAACTGACAGTCCCTAGCATATCTCGGGGACCAGATGGGATGACAGTACTCCAAGCTTGGAAGCACTTCGCTCTTGAAGATCGTTGCGAGGGAAGGACCGTTTAGATATTTGAACGACCTTCTTATAAGACCTAATAATTTAACTGCTTGATTTACCTCCTTCTTGCAATGGCCTGAGAACTTCAGCTCATTGTCAGCATACACACCTAGGTTCTTTTCACATTCAGTCACAATTACTGCAGTTTATTCGTCCCGTTGGGACATATGATATGTCCCAGGTGCATCCTTTTACACTCCTTGACATTGAATCTTAGCAGCCATTTCTTTGACCATTCTTGAAGCTCACAGAGATCCATCTGCAGCTCTTCACAGTCTGCTTGGTTCTTAATTTCCCTCAGTAACTTGGTATTGTCCACAAACATTTGTATGGAGGAGTGTACAGCTTCTGGCATGTCATTTATAAAGCAAACAAACAACAGCGGGCTCAATACACTGTCATTTTTCATTAACCCTGAAGCCCTGGGTTAGGGTGCTCGCGGCAGTACCCTCCCCCCCTCCTTGCGGGGGTAAATCAAGATAAATCAACTTTTCCAAGAATAACTTTTAAATTTTTAATATGATAAAACAATAAAAAAATCAAGTAAGAAAATCTATGTATTGACTCTCTAGAAACTCCCTTGGCCGTGCGGAGGGAGAGAGGGAGGAGGTGGGATAAGGAGACTGTTGGTTTGACAGCTGATGCTCGTGGTCCCTCCACACTTAGCAGCTATTTTTAGCTCGTCTTTGTGTCCGAGGTGGCCAGTAATGTATATATTTACTGATCTTAATACTTATTTGCAATAAATAATTCATTTAGAACTGTCCTTCATCCTCCAGTTGCACATCACTCATCTAAACTAAGAGGAACACTATGAGTCACATTGTATTATCATAATAATACAAGGGAGATAATATTTTCTCCCAGACATAATCAATATGACTTGTAACTTTGATATTTTAGAAAGTTATTTCAATAATTTCTCTTATTGTTATATAAGTCACCAGTGTGACAATCATAAACAACTAACTCACTATATCATACACCTCTCCCTCTTCTTATCTCAATTATTCCTCAGCTCAATGAACTTTGTTTCTTAATCAAACTAACTTCATTTAGAGCAATTTTATTTTGAGGGATCATCAAGTTCTCTATTTGTTGCCAATCAGGGTGCTCAGACATCATTGCTTCAATTAATTAGCTTGAGCGAAAATGCCTAAGTGAGCATCAAGTCACCTGGAAGGGTTGACAGCTGCTGAGCTGCTACCATAGCACTCCATTGGCAACATCGTTCACTATTACTCTAGCAAGATTTATTGGGTTGAGAATTCCACCCTGAATGGTTCTCATATAACCCATATTAAGGATATAAGGTCCATCCCAACATAACTCTGGATTGCTAGTAAGATCGGAAGGTCAGCGTCCGGGAGGATCACTAAGACTAGCAGCCTTGCTAAAGTTTGCCTGGAAAGGCCAAACCCGCTACTGAGGACATCAATAAAATAGAGTTATGAAGAGAAAAACTTAACTCTGGCCTGTATGCTGAGAGCAATTAGAAAACTGAGGGCGGAAGCTCGAAAAGTTTTGTAAACGAACATAAAAGGAGGGAGAGAGATGGCCACATATATTATGGTATTCATACTAGCATGTGTGTAATTGGGAGAAAGAAAATTGTATACAGTACTGTATAATCAGTACTGTGTACAGGTAGTCGTCGACTTACGACCTATGCGACTTACGTCTGTTCGACTTTACGACCGGCGGTACGACAGTTTTGGCCCCAGCCCCAGTGTAAATAATAAACCAATTGTACTGTAGTATGCAGTGATTTACTTAAACCTGACGACCGTAACAATAATGAACAAAGAAAATGTTGATAAAATATGACTTAAAGATGATTATATTATCATTACACATTACAGTATAATATACGTAAGGTAATTATAACATAGGCCGACTTACGACCAGATCAACTTACGACCGGTCGGCCGTAACCAATCTAGGTCGTAAGTCGACGACTACCTGTATATATATATATATATACACACAGACAGACCCCGACTTACGACTGCTACGACTTACGACCATCGGGACTTACGACCGCCTCAGATATAGATAAAAAAAAAATTTCAAATGACACACGCATTTTCTATACCGAAACGTTTCCAGTTAATGTAGTCTCCATGTATATAATTAGAAAATTATGGGGGTCCCATGTGCATTCAGCTGACTACATTAAAGGTAAGTGCTCAGTCACACTGTAACCATTCCTTATTATTTATTACTTTCACTGTACTGTATCCATTCCTGATTATTCATTACTTTTACTGTACTGCATTTCATTGTAGATTATTTATTTAAAAAAATTTTTTTTTTTTTTTTTTTTTTTTTTATCTATGTCGGACTTACGACCTGGATTTGGATCCCTAACCCCGTCGTAAGTCGGGGTCTATCTGTGTATATATATATATATATATATATATATATATATATATATATATATATATATATACCTAGATCACGCGCACCTACAGTGATTTACTTGCATATATATATATATATATATATATATAATATATATATATATAATATATATATATATATATATCTTGATAAAATCACACGTGCTCTGTTGTTTCCCTTTTCCCGTGTGATTTTATCAATATTTTTATTATACACGTTTTCATTGTGGATCTAAATGAAATATTTATATATATATATATATATATATATATATATATATATATATATATATATATATATATATATATATATATATATATATATATATATACTTCATTTTTAGTCCATATAACACGCGGACTTTGAACATACAATCAACGACCTCACCAGCAAGGAATCGAACCCTCGACCTACTGGGTGTGACTAGGGAACGCTTACCGGCTAGGCCACAAGGACACTAAAAGCAGTTCTAGACTCTGTTATATTTCACACAAAGCCTGTTCATCGAGCTGATGGCGCTGTGAACCTCAATGGGAAACTGCCCGTGCCTCTTATGTGGTGTCAGTAGCATTTTACCGAATCCAGCTGGTATGAAACGCGAGGTACATATATATACTTCATTTTTAGTCCATATAACACGCGGACTTTGAACATATGTACCTCGCGTTTCATACCAGCTGGATTCGGTAAAATGCTACTGACACCACATAAGAGGCACGGGCAGTTTCCCATTGGGGTTCACGGCGCCATCAGCTCGATGAACAGGCTTTGTGTGAAATATAACAGAGTCTAGAACTGCTTTTAGTGTCCTTGTGGCCTAGCCGGTAAGCGTTCCCTAGTCACACCCAGTAGGTCGAGGGTTCGATTCCTTGCTGGTGAGGTCGTTGATTATATATATATATATATATATATATATATACCGTATATCACGGCCTATAAGGCGGCGGGGTGCATAAGACGCCCCCCCCCCAAATTTCCATTTAAAAAGTAGCTTTTGAGCTCTATTTGCTGTATAAGACCAGTACCCCAAATGTGACACTTACCCACTGACTCAGTAGTCCTTTACCAACCATCCTTGGTTTTTTAAAATAAGGCCAATTCACTTCAAGTAATGTCATCAAATTATACCCGCTGGTGTAGTGTAAACACTAGTGACGTCACTGAAGCGTCTGCTATTTACCGGTAACTGGAACTAATGTCGGTATCGAGGAAAATTTTTCCATTTACTTGAAATGGATTTACCGATTAATTTGTTTATTTATTTATAATATACTGTAACATATTAAACACACTGCAAGTATTTTCTTTCATTTCTACGCTTGCTTCACACGAGACGATCGGTGGTGGGAGTGTTCCCTCGTCTCGGTGGTGTGGCTGTGTTCCGACTATTTATACAACAGGTGGTTCAACAGCAACCACCGTATTCTAATTGTGGTGTTTCATTAGGATTTGAGTGAAAAAGGTTACCGGTATGTACTTACTACATACATTTATTACCCCTGAAGATGTGAATTACACGAAAGCGCTTGGGAATTTCGTGTTTTCTTCTTTCCTGGTGGTTATCAGCATATACCTAGATCACGCGCACCTACAGTGATTTACTTGCATATATATATATATTATATATATATATATATATATATATATATATATATATATATATATATATATATATATATATATATATATATACAAAAAATGAATGTTCAATGAATTATTTATGGTGCATGAGGGTACTGGCCACTTCAGACGGGCTATAAATAGCCTTGTTATCTCCCCTCCATCTCACCCCGAGCCAGAAGGAAGCGTCTTGGTAAATAACATGTTTGCTTATTTTCCATTTACTTGAAATAAATTTACCGAATTATTTGTTTATTTATTTATTTGTAATATACTGTAATATATTAAACACACTGTAATTATTTTCTTTAATTTTTGTATTTATTTATAGTTAGTTACTTAAAATAAGGCCAATTCACTTCAAGTAATGGCATCAAATGTTACCAGCTGGTGTAGTGTAAACACTAGTGACGTCACTTAAGCGTCTGTAATTAACCGTCGATAGTTTCAAGAATTAATGCACTCATTTACTGAATATTCTTTGTAAAAAAATAAAATTTAAATCAATTATTTATAGGAGATAAATATTATTATCAGTAAATATACCGATACCCGGTATGCATTACTGACCACCTCCACGGCTAAAAATAGCCCAATCTCGCAGTCACTTTCCCTTTTTTCTTGTCTCCTCACTGGCAAATGGGGGGGGGGGGGGGGGCGTGTGATGATAGCTGTGTTTATTACAGGGGTATAAATCCCTTTTACGGTATGTTAGACAGGTTTATAATACATTTTTATTATTTTAATATACCGGTAATCTTAATTTGAATCCAGCTTGCCAAACGTAAGTTTCAGTATAAAATAATTAGTGGTAAGACCTTGTGAGTGGCTTACGATGTTTTCATCACCACTCTTGACACACTAAACCACAATATTTAAGAGGTAAGAATTTTAAACTTGGGGGTTTAGACGACCCCCTAACTTTGGGCAGATTTTTTTAATGTTCAAATTTCGTCTTATAGGCCGTGATATACGGTATATATATATATAATATATATATATATATATAATATATATATATATATATAATATATATATATATATATATATATATATATATATACAGTGACCCCTCCGTTAACGAACTCAATCCGTTCCAGAAGGTCGTTCGTTAACCGAAACCATTGTTTCAATGGGTTTTTGGGTAATTGGTTTCCAGCTCACCGAAAATTTCCTAAATTCAACAAAAATGGTAGAAAAGTTCACTTACTTTGAGGTGTGTATGTAGAAGGCTCCTGGATGATGATGATGATGATGGGATTTAGAATGGGGGTGGAGGAGAAGGAAGAAGAGAAGGTATTGGGGTGGAAGAGAAGTCACCCCATGGCGCCATTTCACTCATATAATTTTAGCTCTCTTGGTGTAATTCAAGATTATTTTCTTTATATTGACACTGCACTGCATTATATATTGTCAATATGTAAAATATATTTCAAAATGACCAATAATTTGCCTGGAAACACAGATAAAAAGCGTTTAGTTGAAGAGAGTCTCAAGCAAGATGTTACCTCCAGTGAAAATAGAGAGACTGACGCCTGTTTGCTGTGTTAAGAGGCTGGATGCCGCGCATTAAACTAGTCACTTTACCTTCAATTTTGTTCAATAATTGTTGAAATGACTAAAAAATTGAATATTAAACTTTTAAAATTATTGAATAGTATAAACTTCCTGATATTTACAAAAATAGTAAGGAATTTAAGCCCTAGAACCGATTAATGTATTGGCGGACTGATACTAAAGCTGGTTGCCCGGTCAGTGCAAGCGAAAACATGTTGAGGTCGGTTCGTAAGAAGTTCGTTAAGTGAAATTTTTTTCGTTAACCGAATTGAAGATCCTTATGGAAGGCATTTCTTTAATTGAAATTACGTTAACCGAGGTGTTCGTTAAACGAGGGGTCACTGTATATATATATATATATATATATATATATATATATATATATATATAATATATATATATATATATATATATATATATATATCTTGATAAAATGTTAATGTTGTTTTCAAGTATGACTCAACCATTACCAATATGTTAATAAGAAATAGCCCAAGTTTGAATGTAAATGGAAGTGTTTATTGTATTCCATGTAGCAAATGTAATTGTAATTATGTAGGACAGACAGGAAAAACACTGCAGCTCAGAATCAAACAACATAAGTATAATATCAGAACTGCATCTGAAAGCAGTGCCTTGTTCGTTCATGTTAGGAATAATAATCACCCCATTGCTTGGCAAAAAAGCTTAGAAGTATTCAAATCATCTTGTGTCACAGAAAGACTTCTGGTTGAAGGTAGTTTGATTAAGGTATTAAAATCAATAAACCTTAGTGATGGTCAGTTCAAAACTGATAATATGTTACATAAATTTATTTGTCAGTGGCCCAAGGTTAAAAATGCTTTGAAAACCTTTGATCTAGATGTATGATAGTTATTTTGTGGGTCCCTTATTTCTGACCTGACCTGGCTAGTCACGTCACCACCCTTCTCTTAAGCTCCTCTACGTGTGTGTTGGTGTGGGGATTAGTGGATGACATCATTATGACCTGACCCCATTTTTTTAAGGTCACCCTGTATATTTAAGCCTCTCTCTGTCCATGTAATCCAGATGCCTCTGAAGATGTCTTGAATAAAGACGAAAGCTAAGGTACTCCGTTGTTTCCATTTTCCCGTGTGATTTTATCAAGATTTATTTTATCCACGTTTTCATTGTGGATTTACATGAAATATATATATTATATATATATATATATATATATATATATATATATATATATATATATATATATATATATATATATATATATATATATATATATATATATATGCTGATAACCACCAGGAAAGAAGAAAACACGAAGTTCCCAAGCGCTTTCGTGTAATTCACATCTTCAGGGGTCTGTACTCACCCCTGAAGATGTGAATTACACGAAAGCGCTTGGGAACTTCGTGTTTTCTTCTTTCCTGGTGGTTATCAGCATATACCTAGATCACGGGCACCTACAGTGATTTACCTGCATATATATATATATATATATATATATATATATATATATATATATATATATATATATATATATATATAATATATATATATATATATATATATTTCATTAGCCCAATAAAGCACGCGGACTTCTACATACAATCAACACCTCAACCCGCCAGGATTCGAACCCACGGCACACAAGCCTATGACTGTGACCGGGGAATGCTAACCGCTGGACCACCAGGATACTAAAAGCAGTCCTAGACTTTGTTATATTTCACACAAAGCCTGTTCAACGAGCTTATGGCGCCGTGAACCTCTAATGGGGACCAGTCATAGGCTTGTGTGCCGTGGGTTCGAATCCTGGCGGGTTGAGGTGTTGATTATATATATATATATATATATATATATGCAAGTAAATCACTGTAGGTGATCAGCATATATATATATATATATATATATATATACACACACAGTTCGTCTCCGAGTTACGTACATCCGACTTACGTACAAACGGCCGATACGTACATCGTTTCTGAAGTCTTTAATTGCAAAAATATTGTCTTAAAAGGGCGAGCAATTTTTAAATTTGGCGGGCGAGCGTATAGTTTGCGTGACAGCCGCACCGCGCCGCCACTATCACTGACCATGCAGACGACACGCTAGACGCACCAAAGCAACACGTGTGGTCATTGTGCGAACACGTGTGGTCATTGTGCATACTTCTCCTGTGAATTTCTGCCCTATTTTGTACACTTTACTCTGTGTGCAATGACTGGTGTAAAGCGTAAGAGTGGTGAAGCCAGTGGGAGTGCTACGAAACGTCAAGCAATCTCACTAGAGGTAAAAATGGACATAATAAAACTGCTTGACAGTGGTGAAAAGTTGACCAATGTTGCCCGCAAATTTAACCTGAGTTGGGGGATTTTCGAGTTACGTACATTTCGAGTTACGTACAACCTTTTGGTCCCCATTATGTACGTAACTTGGGGACTTACTGTATATATATATATATATATATATATATATATATATACTTCATTTTTAGTCCATTTAACACGCGGACTTTTGAACATACAATCAACGACCTCACCAGCAAGGAATCGAACCCTCGACCTACTGGGTGTGACTAGGGAGCGCTTACCGGCTAGGCCACAAGGACACTAAAAGCAGTTCTAGACTCTGTTATATTTCACACAAAGCCTGTTCATCGAGCTGATGGCGCCGTGAACCTCATTGGGAAACTGCCCGTGCCACGTATGTGGTGTCAGTAGCATTTTACCGAATCCAGCTGGTATGAAACGCGAGGTACATATATATACTTCATTTTTAGTCCATTTAACACGCGGACTTTTGAACATACAATCAACGACCTCACCAGCAAGGAATCGAACCCTCGACCTACTGGGTGTGACTAGGGAGCGCTTACCGGCTAGGCCACAAGGACACTAAAAGCAGTTCTAGACTCTGTTATATTTCACACAAAGCCTGTTCATCGAGCTGATGGCGCCGTGAAGTATATATATGTACCTCGCGTTTCATACCAGCTGGATTCGGTAAAATGCTACTGACACCACATACGTGGCACGGGCAGTTTCCCAATGAGGTTCACGGCGCCATCAGCTCGATGAACAGGCTTTGTGTGAAATATAACAGAGTCTAGAACTGCTTTTAGTGTCCTTGTGGCCTAGCCGGTAAGCGCTCCCTAGTCACACCCAGTAGGTCGAGGGTTCGATTCCTTGCTGGTGAGGTCGTTGATTGTATGTTCAAAGTCCGCGTGTTAAATGGACTAAAAATGAAGTATATATATGTACCTCGCGTTTCATACCAGCTGGATTCGGTAAAATGCTACTGACACCACATACGTGGCACGGGCAGTTTCCCAATGAGGTTCACGGCGCCATCAGCTCGATGAACAGGCTTTGTGTGAAATATAACAGAGTCTAGAACTGCTTTTAGTGTCCTTGTGGCCTAGCCGGTAAGCGCTCCCTAGTCACACCCAGTAGGTCGAGGGTTCGATTCCTTGCTGGTGAGGTCGTTGATTGTATGTTCAAAGTCCGCGTGTTAAATGGACTAAAAATGAAGTATATATATGTACCTCGCGTTTCATACCAGCTGGATTCGGTAAAATGCTACTGACACCACATACGTGGCACGGGCAGTTTCCCAATGAGGTTCACGGCGCCATCAGCTCGATGAACAGGCTTTGTGTGAAATATAACAGAGTCTAGAACTGCTTTTAGTGTCCTTGTGGCCTAGCCGGTAAGCGCTCCCTAGTCACACCCAGTAGGTCGAGGGTTCGATTCCTTGCTGGTGAGGTCGTTGATTGTATGTTCAAAGTCCGCGTGTTAAATGGACTAAAAATGAAGTATATATATGTACCTCGCGTTTCATACCAGCTGGATTCGGTAAAATGCTACTGACACCACATACGTGGCACGGGCAGTTTCCCAATGAGGTTCACGGCGCCATCAGCTCGATGAACAGGCTTTGTGTGAAATATAACAGAGTCTAGAACTGCTTTTAGTGTCCTTGTGGCCTAGCCGGTAAGCGCTCCCTAGTCACACCCAGTAGGTCGAGGGTTCGATTCCTTGCTGGTGAGGTCGTTGATTGTATGTTCAAAGTCCGCGTGTTAAATGGACTAAAAATGAAGTATATATATGTACCTCGCGTTTCATACCAGCTGGATTCGGTAAAATGCTACTGACACCACATACGTGGCACGGGCAGTTTCCCAATGAGGTTCACGGCGCCATCAGCTCGATGAACAGGCTTTGTGTGAAATATAACAGAGTCTAGAACTGCTTTTAGTGTCCTTGTGGCCTAGCCGGTAAGCGCTCCCTAGTCACACCCAGTAGGTCGAGGGTTCGATTCCTTGCTGGTGAGGTCGTTGATTGTATGTTCAAAGTCCGCGTGTTAAATGGACTAAAAATGAAGTATATATATGTACCTCGCGTTTCATACCAGCTGGATTCGGTAAAATGCTACTGACACCACATACGTGGCACGGGCAGTTTCCCAATGAGGTTCACGGCGCCATCAGCTCGATGAACAGGCTTTGTGTGAAATATAACAGAGTCTAGAACTGCTTTTAGTGTCCTTGTGGCCTAGCCGGTAAGCGCTCCCTAGTCACACCCAGTAGGTCGAGGGTTCGATTCCTTGCTGGTGAGGTCGTTGATTGTATGTTCAAAGTCCGCGTGTTAAATGGACTAAAAATGAAGTATATATATGTACCTCGCGTTTCATACCAGCTGGATTCGGTAAAATGCTACTGACACCACATACGTGGCACGGGCAGTTTCCCAATGAGGTTCACGGCGCCATCAGCTCGATGAACAGGCTTTGTGTGAAATATAACAGAGTCTAGAACTGCTTTTAGTGTCCTTGTGGCCTAGCCGGTAAGCGCTCCCTAGTCACACCCAGTAGGTCGAGGGTTCGATTCCTTGCTGGTGAGGTCGTTGATTGTATGTTCAAAGTCCGCGTGTTAAATGGACTAAAAATGAAGTATATATATGTACCTCGCGTTTCATACCAGCTGGATTCGGTAAAATGCTACTGACACCACATACGTGGCACGGGCAGTTTCCCAATGAGGTTCACGGCGCCATCAGCTCGATGAACAGGCTTTGTGTGAAATATAACAGAGTCTAGAACTGCTTTTAGTGTCCTTGTGGCCTAGCCGGTAAGCGCTCCCTAGTCACACCCAGTAGGTCGAGGGTTCGATTCCTTGCTGGTGAGGTCGTTGATTGTATGTTCAAAGTCCGCGTGTTAAATGGACTAAAAATGAAGTATATATATGTACCTCGCGTTTCATACCAGCTGGATTCGGTAAAATGCTACTGACACCACATACGTGGCACGGGCAGTTTCCCAATGAGGTTCACGGCGCCATCAGCTCGATGAACAGGCTTTGTGTGAAATATAACAGAGTCTAGAACTGCTTTTAGTGTCCTTGTGGCCTAGCCGGTAAGCGCTCCCTAGTCACACCCAGTAGGTCGAGGGTTCGATTCCTTGCTGGTGAGGTCGTTGATTGTATGTTCAAAGTCCGCGTGTTAAATGGACTAAAAATGAAGTATATATATGTACCTCGCGTTTCATACCAGCTGGATTCGGTAAAATGCTACTGACACCACATACGTGGCACGGGCAGTTTCCCAATGAGGTTCACGGCGCCATCAGCTCGATGAACAGGCTTTGTGTGAAATATAACAGAGTCTAGAACTGCTTTTAGTGTCCTTGTGGCCTAGCCGGTAAGCGCTCCCTAGTCACACCCAGTAGGTCGAGGGTTCGATTCCTTGCTGGTGAGGTCGTTGATTGTATGTTCAAAGTCCGCGTGTTAAATGGACTAAAAATGAAGTATATATATGTACCTCGCGTTTCATACCAGCTGGATTCGGTAAAATGCTACTGACACCACATACGTGGCACGGGCAGTTTCCCAATGAGGTTCACGGCGCCATCAGCTCGATGAACAGGCTTTGTGTGAAATATAACAGAGTCTAGAACTGCTTTTAGTGTCCTTGTGGCCTAGCCGGTAAGCGCTCCCTAGTCACACCCAGTAGGTCGAGGGTTCGATTCCTTGCTGGTGAGGTCGTTGATTGTATGTTCAAAGTCCGCGTGTTAAATGGACTAAAAATGAAGTATATATATGTACCTCGCGTTTCATACCAGCTGGATTCGGTAAAATGCTACTGACACCACATACGTGGCACGGGCAGTTTCCCAATGAGGTTCACGGCGCCATCAGCTCGATGAACAGGCTTTGTGTGAAATATAACAGAGTCTAGAACTGCTTTTAGTGTCCTTGTGGCCTAGCCGGTAAGCGCTCCCTAGTCACACCCAGTAGGTCGAGGGTTCGATTCCTTGCTGGTGAGGTCGTTGATTGTATGTTCAAAAGTCCGCGTGTTAAATGGACTAAAAATGAAGTATATATATGTACCTCGCGTTTCATACCAGCTGGATTCGGTAAAATGCTACTGACACCACATACGTGGCACGGGCAGTTTCCCAATGAGGTTCACGGCGCCATCAGCTCGATGAACAGGCTTTGTGTGAAATATAACAGAGTCTAGAACTGCTTTTAGTGTCCTTGTGGCCTAGCCGGTAAGCGCTCCCTAGTCACACCCAGTAGGTCGAGGGTTCGATTCCTTGCTGGTGAGGTCGTTGATTGTATGTTCAAAGTCCGCGTGTTAAATGGACTAAAAATGAAGTATATATATGTACCTCGCGTTTCATACCAGCTGGATTCGGTAAAATGCTACTGACACCACATACGTGGCACGGGCAGTTTCCCAATGAGGTTCACGGCGCCATCAGCTCGATGAACAGGCTTTGTGTGAAATATAACAGAGTCTAGAACTGCTTTTAGTGTCCTTGTGGCCTAGCCGGTAAGCGCTCCCTAGTCACACCCAGTAGGTCGAGGGTTCGATTCCTTGCTGGTGAGGTCGTTGATTATATATATATATATATATATATATATATATATATATATATATATATATATATATATATATATATATATATACTGTATATATATACAGTGACCCCTCAGTTAACAAACTCAATCCGTTCCAGAAGGTCGTTCGTTAACCGAAAAGTTCGTTAACCGAAACCATTGTTTCAGTGGGTTTTTGGGTAATTGGTTCCAGCTCACTGAAAATTTCCGAAATTCAACAAAAATAGTAGAAAAGTTCACTTACTTTGAGGTGTGTATGTAGAAGGCTCCTGGATGATGATGATGATGTGCATTTGAAGTGGGAGGTGGAGGAGGAGAAGGGAGAAGAGAAGGCATTGGGGTGGAAGAGAAGTCACCCCATGGTGCCATTTCACCCATAAAATTTTAGTTCTCTTGGTGTAATTCAAGATTGTTTTCTTTAAATCAACACTGCACTGCATTATATATTGTCAATATGCAAATTAAGTTTCAAAATGACCAATAATTTGCTTGGAAACACAGAAAAAAGCATTTAGTTGAAGAGAGTCTCAAGCAATATGTTGCCTCCACTGAAAAGACACAAAGACTGACGCCTGTTTGCTGTGTTAAGAGGCTGGATGGCATGCCAGAAACTAGTTTGTTTACCTTCAATTATGTTCAATAATTGTTAAAATGACTAAAAAATTGAATATTAAACTTTTAAAATTATTGAATAGTATAAACTTCTTGATATTTACTAAAATAGTAAAAAATTTAAGCCCTAGAACCGATTAATGTATTGGTGGACTGATACTAAAGCTGGTTGCCCGGTCAGTGCAAGCGAAAACATGTTGAGGTCGGTTCGTAAGAAATTCGTTATCCGAATTTTTGTTCGTTAACCGAATTGAAGATCCTTATGGAAGGCAGTTCGTTAACCGAAATTTCGTTAACCGAGGCGTTCGTTAAACGAGGGGTCACTGTGTATATATATATATATACATACAGTAGAAGTCCAAAAATCCGGACTGCTTGGGGATTGGGTCGGTCCGGATTTTCGGATTTTCCGGATTCTCAGGCAGTACTTTTAAAATTAAAATTTAAGGAGTAATAAAGAAGAGATGAACAGGTACATTTTGATAGTTTATTCATTAGCAAATAAAGCATGCTTCATTTATCAAAACGAGCAGTTTTAAAGAAAAATAAAGTCAACACAAGACAAAAATGTAAACAAACTGTCTAATACCATGACGAGTCTTGAAATTCCTAAGCCATCCATCACTAAATGCGCACTCTGATTCAATGTTCACTTGCTCCTTAAAAGACTTTGCTTTGGCAATAAGCATCGGCCCAGAAATTGCCATACCTTCTAATCGTTTTAACAAAAACCATTTGTGCAACACTTTATCAAGATTTTCTAACTTGAGCCAATGTATCCCTACCCCCCTCTGCTGCTAGCTGTAATTGGCTTAAAGTATTATGACGTGTCCACCCGAGGGAGGGAGGGAGGAGAGACGAGAGACGACGCTTGACCTAGCCGCGGCAGTTTCATCCCTCAAGGTCACTCCGTGTAAACGTGCATCCATTGTTCCGTAAAATGGCTTCCGCCGGACCACCACCCCCAGAGAAAACCTTTCCTTACCTGGACCCAGCGGCACTAAACCAAAGAAGACACGACGTTCCTTAAGCTACGAGGTGAAGTATACCATCATCCAAGAGTTGGAGAAGGAACACGGCAGGTTGATTTGGCGCGCCAGCATGGCGTGAACGAATCTACGATTCGAACAATAAAGAAGGATGCAGCCAAGATAAAGGAGCACATGAAGATCACAAAGTCTACAGGTGCTTCTATGATCAAGTATTTTCACAACCAGGTGCTTCTCAAGACAGAAAAATTATTTGTGAGGTACTTGGTGCGTCAGGCCCAACGGAACATGGCGGTCGACACGCGCTCTGTGAAGGACTATGCACGTGAACTGTACATGGCAGTGGCACGAAAGATGGGAATTACAGAGCCCAAACCCTTTAATGCTTCCTCTGGGTGGTTACAGAGGTTTAACATCCGAAACAAGATCACCAATATAAACATTGGTGGTGAAGAAGCGAGTGCTGATCGTGCTGCGGCTCGGGAATTTCCTCCGTCTTTACGTGAGATTATGGAGGAAGGACAGTACAGTGACGACCAGGTGTTTAACATGGACGAATCTGGTCTTTTCTGGAGAAAACTACCTTCCAAGTCCTACATTGTGAAGAATGCCAGCAGGATTCGGGGCCGGAAAATGCAGAAGGAACGCATCACCGTCCTGTTTACCACCAATGCCTCCGGTACCTGTAAGCTCAAGTTATCGGTGATCCACACAGCCCGCAGGCCGCACGCCTACAAGAACATGGACATGACCAAGCTAAATGTCCACTGGCTGACAGCACGTAAGGCGTGGATGTTCTCTACACTGTCCCTCTCCTGGTTTGATGACTGTTTTGTTCCCGATGTAAAGAAATTCTGTGAGCAACAGAATATCCCATTTAATATTTTGTTGCTGCTGGACAACGCACCAGGACACTCGCCCTTACTGTTAGATCGTCACCCCAACGTAAAAGTGGTCTTCCTTCCTCCCAACACTACGTCTTTAATCCAGCCCATGGACCAGGAGTTGATTTGCAATGTGAAAGCTGCATTCTCAACAAAAAAATTCCAGCTCCTGAACGACTACACCAACACCAGGGAAGAGTTGCGTGACCTGAGTGACACCACCACCGATAGCAAGAGCGACGAAGATGAGGAACAACGGTTAGAACAGCAAAAAATACTCTTCAAACAATTCTGGAGAGTATTTGACATCAAGAAGGCTGTGGACATCTTGGTGGAGTCATGGGATCAGCTGTCTATTGCTACAATTCGTCACACGTGGAGACATGTGTTGTATGGAATACCAGGTGAGAGGAGGAGTCAATCTGTGACTGGTGAGGTTCAGACTGTTGCAGTAGTAGTGGACCTTGCCAGAGAAGCTGCGCAGACTGTTACAGTTCCAGGCTTCTCCGAGACCACCAACGACGACATCTTGGAGGTGATCAGAAATCCTGAAGTGACTGCCGACGAGATGTTGGAAGAAGAACACGCCAGTGAAGAGGAGGAAGAAGGTGCGGCAGTCTCCGAAGAACACAATTTAAGTCATAGTGATATTAAGGGTGCCATGGAGTGTGCAGAGAAGATGAAGTCCTTCCTTTCCCGCGACAATGATGATGACCGCTATGAAGTCTTCCATAACCAGCTGGTGCAGGCTATGGAGCCGTACATCAAGGTGCATCACGACAACATCAACGCCAGCCGTCAGCAAAGCATAACAGATTTCTTCACCCGCAACCCACCACAGCCAGCCCAAGCCAGTGATAGTGACAGTGAAGTTGACTTTGAGGGATTTGTCAGGGAAGCCCTGACAACTGTAAGTGACAGTGATGATGATTCACCTAGTAATGGTGATTCACCTGAGGGCCAGTAATCTGCCCTCTGCCTCGGAACCAGCCTCCATCCCCGTATGCTGACCCATCTCTTCTACTACCGTAAGTGTTCCACATAATTTTTAGTTTTCTAACCTTACCTTTATTTTTCCTATGTTAACCTTTATCTTTCCTAACCTAACCTCTTCTATATTACTTATTTTTTCATACCATCATAAAGTTAAGATAAAATTTTTACTACAACATAGTTGTGTGTCGTCAAAAAGTGGAGTTTGGGGATCGGCCTGGACTCCATTTCAATTAATCCCATATGTTATGTTGTTCACTTTACGCGTTCCTCACTTTCCGCAGGACCCTCCGGGTTACATGAACCGCGTAATATGAGAACCAACTGTGTATATATATATATATATATATATAATATAATATATATATATATATATAATAATATATACTAAAACTCTTAAATCACTACTGTAATGTGATACAGGTGATTAATATTTATCTCTTGTGCAAAATATATGACGTTTATATTCAAATTATTCACTGTCTTGCAAGGATTCCAGCAATGCAAATTATATTCTCCTAACTTTAGTCTGAGATATTATATAAGATAAAAACTGTAAGCCTAAAACCCTGGCTGGGGGAGAGGGAGGGAGGGAGCAGGAGGTGAGGTGATAAGTTTGACAGTTGGAGCCAAAGGTCTCATGTGTGTTTATTTAACAGTCTTTAAGTGACTAAGCTTCTCTCATTTTAAAATGCCAGTGAAATGACCTGGGAGAATATAATTTACATTGCTGGGAGTCTTGTAAGATAGTGATTAATTTGAATATAAACAAGCTATAATTTGCACTGGACATTATTGAAGAGAAAACTTACTGTACTCTACTGTAATAAAGGGAAAACTTATTCTACTGTATTGAAGAGAAAACTTGCTGTACTCTGCTGTAGTAAAGAGAAAACTTATTGTACTGTTCTTTAATGAAGAGAAAATCTACTGTACTTAACTGTAATGAAGAGAAAACTTACCATGTAACAACACCTTTGCTTTATATAAATAATCACCCAAATGAACATCACAAAGTTATTCTCCAAGTGATTCACCATGTTATTCACTACTCTAGATCACTCGGCTTGCATTTCTCTCAAGGGTCGAGCCAGGGTCAGCTGATTCAGTAAACACTCTCTCTGCTCCAGAGAGGGGCAGTCCACTCCATACCACTAAACAGGGAAGTTCACACTAAACAGAAGTGTTATTCACAACATTTGCCTGGAGAGAATTCATAATTTATTCTCTCAGATTATATCTGTGTACAGTTATACCTGCTTCAGCAATAAACGGAAAACACCAAGAAGTGTTTACATCGAGCCCTTGCCACTTAAGACTTCCAGAACTTAAATAAAATAATTAGTGTGTTACCAAAATAGCTATCACAACTGTACTCTACTGTAATGAAGAAAAAACTTATTGTACTGTAATTGTTTATAAGATACATGAATCTGGTAATATCGTGTAGCAGGTATTTGGTAAGACAGTTTCTGAGACCATTTATAATTTTAACATTTATGAATCCCCTGAAGATTAGCACCCCCCTCCTCTCCCTTCCAGATATTTTGGGGATGGTTAAACAGCTAAACCTTAGGTTAGTTAAACTAGGGCAGTTAATCTTCAGGTGAGTTCTTGGGAGGCTAATCTTAATGTGAGATTGAAAGCAAAGTTGTTTGTGGTCTCAATAATTCCTGTTAGAAATTATTTGTTCTCATTTTGTATTTTTCCTCAGATATTGTATTGTGGTCAGAGGCGGACATGGAGCAGAGCGGCAGGGTTGATTCTGATGTTTCTGCTGATGCTTTGGCCAGTCAGTGTAAGTGTGTGTGTTTTGTGGATTAGAAGAAGATAGTGTTTTGGTTAGGTTAGACTGGACTACATAAATGTGGGTTAGGTTAGGCTGCATAAATGTGGGTTTGGTTAGGCTGCATAAATGTGGGTTAGGTTAGGCTGCATAAATGTGGGTTAGGTTAGGCTGCATAAATGTGGGTTAGGTTAGGCTGCATAAATGTGGGTTTGGTTAGGGTTAGGATAGACTACATAAGTGGGGGTTAGGTTAAGGTAGGTTCGACTCTCTCTCTCTCTCTCTCAACAGTTGATAGCATGGGGATCACTGACAAGGTTCTAACCAAATCACATGATAACTGGTTTAAAATCTTTTGCTAAAAACTATCCAATCTGAAAAACCTTCCTTGGGATTGTTACAATAAATTATCATATAATACATAGTTAAAGACACTGAAAATAAATTATTGTAGGCATAGTAATACACAGTAAAAATTGTAGACCTCAATTTGTTGGGCTGTGGACAGATGAGTAAGTCAGGTTTGCCTAAGAATCAGCAGTTGGGAGTGTTCCTCGCCATCTATGAGAGGCTATCTTGACCTGTTGGGTTGGGTAGTCATCTTCCTAACATCCAGTATTGCCACCGTGAAGAGGTTCTACAGTCAGGAAACTCTGGCCATGAAGGTCTTCTGATGCTGACAGACTCATGACCTCGGCACCTTCACCGGCTGGACGCTCGACAGCACCGTTCTTGTGCTCCTCTGCGCAGCTCGTAGGTCAACCTGAGTCAGGTCAGGCACCTCTTGTGGAACACCGTCAGGGCTGCCACATCTTTCCGGTGCTCCAGAGATTTCCATGGTTGGTGACGATTTCGTGGGGGGAGGGGGGTAAGGCAGAATCTATCAGTCATAGGGCTCGCCTCTGTATCTTGTCCAGTTTTCCAATGTGGGAAGGAGCGCTGGACATCCACTACAGTGATGAGTACAGTACTCTAAAGAAGGCCTTATCTGAACCTTATTGAGTGTCAAAATCTCACTGTGATCAAGGAATCTAGTCAACCTTTTTAGGGCAGAGACCCTGAGTGAGGCCTTGCTGGTGCAGTTGTTGAGGTGTTTGTCAAGTCCACTCTGAGGATTGCCATGTAATCCAGCAGTGGCAGAGGCACCTTCCCAAAGAGGATTCTATCCTCCACGGTGAGGGCGGCCGCCGGGGAGTGGGATATCACCATTGCTTTTATTTTCTGAGGGGCAAAATTCACCTGCCAACATGTATCTCATCCATGGATCAGCTCCAGCTGCTGGTTTAGCCTCTGGACTGCTTTCTGGTTATCCTGGTGGAGATAATGGCACGATAGGGTGCAATCATCAGCGTAGGCTGATGCCACTGGCGTACATTGCAGGTAGTCTACTAGAAGCAGGAGGTGGTTCCCCTTGATTCCCTTTGCTCGAAGCTTTTTCAGGAGGCCCCAGTGCCACACCCGGTCGAAGGCTCCCACTAAGTCAAGGGCGATCACGAGGGTGTCCAGGCCATTTTCCAATGCATCCTGCTGGCTTCTGGAGAGGAGAAGCAGCAGGTCTGAGGTGGATCGATATGATCTGAAACCAAACTGCCGGTTAGACAGCAGATTGTTGTGGTCAAAGTGGTGACATACTTCCTCCGTGACTAGCTTCTCCAATATCTTACTGACCACAGGTAACAGTGATATGGGATGGTAGTCTCCTGGGTCCGAATTCGACCTCTTTTTTTTTAACAGGTACCACTCTGGCCTGGTTACACATGGTGGGTAGGGTGTGACAGTTGCCCCAACTTTGTCCTACAATGCTGTTCAAAATTTTGGTGTTTCATATTGACATAAAAAATACCCATGTGCAATTTTTTGAAGATTCATGCATATTTGAGTGAGCACCAGCAATTTGAAAAATAGCGATTTTGCTTATACGGCATACGCGCCTATATATGAGATTACACAACCATCATAAGGGATATTAACACAAACCATTTGCCTGTCTTAATTAAAAGCTGTTATCACTAACACAAAAAAGTTAATCATTCTTATTCTCTCATGGTACATTAAGGGGTTTTATCATATATTCACAAGGTATTATTTCTCTAGAGCAAGAAACCATGATTTCTGTTGGTAAACAGATGATCGTTTGCGCTGATTAGGAACGCGGAGTCTGTCATTTTCAACTACAGTGGGGTATGCTATAACGAATCTAATTGGTTCTAGAACCTTGTTCGTTATAGCATTCGTTCGTTATAGGATTAATCCGTTCCAGGCCACCAAATACAACCACTTAACACTGAAAAATTATATAAAATTGTAAAAATTGTAAAAAAGTGCATAAATATGCATCTAAACCCCTGAAATAACCATATCATTAATACTTGTAATAAAAAAACAATAAATTAGTAAAAAAAAAAAAAAAAAAAATTTATTTTTTTTAAATAATGTTCGTTGTAGGAATTTCGTTCGTTATAGTATTCTCAATTTTATAGGTAAAACCGTTCGTTATAGGAATATTCGTAGTAGGATCCGTTCGTTATAGCATACCCCACTGTACTTGAAGGACTTCTTGAAAGTGCTCCTCATCCCTGACAACATTAAGAAAGTTATGGCAAAGTTTTACACCACGCTCTGCAGCCTCATTGACGACCTGAAGCTTGTCCACAACCCGTTTCATGTTCAGGTAGTCGTCATGATCCGCCCATTCACTGGCTGGACTGTGGAGAAACTGATAGGGCATGCCTAAAATGGTGAAGAACCGGCTTGAGTCAGGCCCAATTAGGTCCACCAGGGCAGTGTCACTTTCTGGGACAGGAGGAAGATATGGCTTTCCATAGCCCCCATGATTGAGCCCCACTCTCTTAGTAACTTCAGTGCCTTCATGGCAAAGAAGGGCCTTCCTCATCTCCTCTTTTGTCCTCTCTTGTACTTGGGACGAGAACAAAGCCAGTGGGGCCAACTCCTCAGTTAGGTACCAAGTGTGTCTACCGAGTGTCACGCGTGCTTTGTCAACTGTTGTGGCATCATATGGGGCAAATTCAGCCAAGGTTTCGACCAAATTCAAGTCATTCAGTGGCGCACTTGCTGGAACGGGGCAAACAATCCACCATGGGACATAAACAGCGACTGTGAACACAGCAAACTGTTCTAACTTGCTGATTTGACTTTTAGTCACAACCTCGGCTTTGGGAAACTGCTCTTTGATCTGGCCTGACAAAAGAACAATCTTGAGGGTATAGAGCAGTTTAGCCATCCACCTTGCTTTGTGAAGTGTGCCGGGGTAGACCATCCTGAAGTTCACTGGCTCGGATCCTTTGCAGTGATCCCTCGGTTTACGAGATTTCTGTTAACGATTTACCTTCCATAAGATTCTTAACTTCGGTTAACAAGCAATCCCTCGATTAACAAGTTTTTTTACAAGCCGGCCTCAAAATGTTTTCGCTTGCATTTGGCGGTCCACCAGCTGTAGTATTAGTCCGCTAATACAGTAATCGGTTTTAGGGCTTAAATTCCTTACTATTTTAGTAAATATCAAGAAGTTTATACTATTCAATAATTTTAAAAGTGTAATATTAAATTTTTTAGTCATTTTAACAATTATTGAACATAATTGAAGGTAAGGAAACTAGTTTTATGCGTGCCATCCAGCCTGTCAACACAGCAAACAGGCGCCAGTCTCTCTGTCTTTTCAATGGAGGTAACATCTTGCTTGAGACTCTCTTCAACTAAATGCTTTTTTTCTGTGTTTGCAAGCAAATTATTGGTCATTTTGAAATTTATTTTACATATTGACAATCAGGGCCGGCGCTACCCACTAGGCGAACTAGGCGATCGCCTAGGGCGCCAACATCTGGGGGCGCCACAAATTCAGGGCAAACTTGGATAAAATTAAAAATGAAGGGAAAACTGTGGTGGACACTGTGGTGGAGCCGTGGAGGGTCGGAGCAGGATGTTAGAAGGGTGGGGGGTCGGAGGGAGGCGAGGGTAGGTAGACGGTAGCCGACTGTGTTTTCTTTTTTAATATTATTCGTTAACCCCTCGGAGGGACTAACCCGGGTCCTTATCTTTGGCGGCCTGGAGAACTGTCGAGCAGTGACCTGAAGGCTGACATCTGAGGAACCCTTCTCCCAACCCCACCATCCCCTCCCCTCCCTTACTGCCTTCCCTGTCTTTGTCAGGATGAGGCAAGGTTACCTGACCTCTGAAGTTTACGTCAAGGATTTAATTGACTTAATGTAATAACAATAATTGGTTATTTGCATGGGTGAAGTAATAAAGCCACAAGATGAAAACAATGTAGTCATGGGTTACTGTACCTACATTAGCTTGTCAAAACTTTCAAGGGGGCGCACATCTAAAGGCTTGCCTAGGGCGCCAAATCATCTTGCACCGGCCCTGTTGACAATATATAATGCAGTGCAGTGTTTATTTAAAGAAAATAATCTTGAATAACACCAAGTGAACTAAAATTTTATGGGTGAAATGGCGCCTTGGGGTGACTTCTCTTCTACCCCAATGCCTTCTCTTCTCCCTTCTCCTCCACCCCCATTCTAATTCCCATCATCATCATCATCGAGGAGCCTTCTACATACACACCTCAAAGTAAGTGAACTTTTCTACCTTTTTTGTTGAATTTAGGCAATTTTCGGTGAGCTGGAACCAATTACCCAAAAACCCATTGAAACATTGGTTTCGGTTAACGAGCAACCTTCTAGAACGGATTGTGCTCGTTAACCGAGGTACCACTGTAAGTTAGAAACTACATTTCTTTACTATAATAATCCAAAATAGTTTATCTAAAAGTTTGGTTAAATAAATATATTTAAAAATTTAAAATCTATAGGATATGGGCAAAGACTGGTATTTTCCATTCCCATGGAGCTGTGGGGGATTACTGGGTCTCATGTAACTGACCTGACCTGATGCAATGTCAGGTACGGGTAGGGTGGGGGATTAGTGGTCTCATATTACTGACCTGATGGAATGTCAGGTCACCCTTTCTTGGATGGAGGATTGGTGTGTCTCAAGACCTGAAGATGTCTTGATTAAACATGAAACCTAAAATATTTTTAGAGAGATTGTGGTAAGTACAGATATAAGTATAAATTAGCAAAGTTGTATCCCTTCAACATTATGTTACATAACATTTTAAAATATGGAGTGAGAAAGCAGAAAGGTGTGGGTGATTAGAGAGATGGAGTGTTGCCAAGCAATATCTCTTCAACAGCTGATATTTTAATTTGCCTCCATGCAGTCACACACTCGCAGATGTGTCATACAATAAGACCCTCACTCCCTGTGCTTGCTCTCTTAATTCCCTTGCTGGGGGTGTGTGACTGGTGTTGGAATAATTTTATTTTTGTTCAAGCTGAATGCGACGTCAGCAAATGCTACCTAGGTATGTTAATTCCTAGACAATTCGCCAGGCCAACATACAGGCAATTAAAGCATCTAATAATTACTTAATGAGTAATATTAGGAGGACACGTCGCTACCTGGCATTTAATTACAATTCTCAAATCCCCCCTCGTTCACTCCCCACTATGCGCATCACGAACCTTATCACTTGCCTGGCGATTCAGCTATAAAACACACAAAGGGAAGCTCCGCGAATTTGTGTTCTAATTGCTGAAATACTCACCTCCACAAGGATATTATATATGGTATTTGTACTTAATCGCACAGTGATGAAGTAGAGTGACTTTTATTTTGTTATGTCTCTCATTTATTGTATTTGGGACATTTTATTATACGACTTTGGGTCAGCATGGTGACCAAAACACATTTTCTTTGTGAGTCGTTTAGATCGTTGTGACTATTCCTTGCCTTTAAGTCACTCAGTGAATGTCGCTGCGCCCTCTCGGGCTCGTCATCACTAAAAGAGACTATGTGAATATATCTATTTATATGTACTGTATACATATACAGTATATACAGTGACCCCTCCGTTAACGAACTCAATCCGTTCCAGAAGGTCGTTCGTTAACCGAAACCATTGTTTCAATGGGTTTTTGGGTAATTGGTTCCAGCTCACCGAAAATTTCCTAAATTCAACAAAAATGGTAGAAAAGTTCACTTACTTTGAGGTGTGTATGTAGAAGGCTCCTGGATGATGATGATGATGATGATGGGATTTAGAATGGGGGTGGAGGAGAAGGAAAAAGAGAAGGCATTGGGGTGGAAGAGAAGTCGCCCCATGGCGCCATTTCACCCATAAAATTTTAGCTCTCTTGGTGTAATTCAAGATTATTTTCTTTAAATCAACACTGCACTGCATTATATATTGTCAATATGTAAAATATATTTCAAAATGACCAATAATTTGCTTGGAAACATAGAAAAAAAGCATTTAGTTGAAGAGAGTCTCAAGCAAGATGTTACCTCCAGTGAAAACAGAGAGAGACTAACTCCTGTTTGCTGTGTTAAGAGGCTGGATGCCGCGCATTAAACTAGTCACTTTACCTTCAGTTATGTTCAATAATTGTTAAAATGACTAAAAAATTGAATATTAAACTTTTAAAATTATTGAATAGTATAAACTTCTTGATATTTACTAAAATAGTAAGGAATTTAAGCCCTAGAACCGATTAATGTATTGGCGGACTGATACTAAAGCTGGTTGCCCGGTTAGTGCAAGCGAAAACATGTTGAGGTCGATTCGTAAGAACTTCGTTAGCCGAATTTTTTTTCGTTAACTGAATTGAAGATCCTTATGGAAGGCAGTTCGTTAATCGAAATTACGTTAACCGAGGTGTTCGTTAAATGAGGGGTCACTGTATGTATATTGTTTACGATCTCTTTGTCCCAATTATTCACGTGCTAATATGAATACAATGACTGTCTCTCTCCCTACTCTTATGTACGTTCACAAAACCTTTGGGCTTCCGCCTTTGGGTTTCTATTTGATCTCGGCAAAAAGGCCAGAGTTGAGTTTGTCTCTTCATAACTTTGATGACCTCAGTAGCGGGTTCAGGCGAACTTTAGCGAGGCTGCTAGACTTAGCGTTCCTTCCGGAATGTTGACCTTCCGGTCTTACTACCAATCTAGAGTTATGTTGAAATGGACTTTACACCTTCTATGGGTTCCATGAGACCACTTCAGGGTGGAATTCTCAACCCAATAAATATTGCTAGAGTAACAGTGAACTTTGCTGCCAATAGAGCGCTATGTTAGCGGCTCAGCACTGTCAACCCTGCTGGGTGATAGTGCGCACGTAGGAATTTTCCCTTAAGTGTTTACTTGGGGATAATGTCTGTGACCCTGATTGGCAACAAATAAAGATCTTGATGAGCCCTCTCAATAAATGTTCTGAATGAAATTATTTTATAAAAACAAATTTAAATAAATAAGTTTCATTGAGCTAAGGGATACTTGATAAATAAGAGTCGGGAGACAGATAAGAAATAGTGAGTTATTGTTTATACAGTGGGGTTGCTATAACGAACGTAATTGGTTCCAGAACCTCGTTCGTTATAGCATTCGTTCGTTATAGGATTAATCCGTTCCAGGCCCCCAAATACAACCACTTAACACTGAAAAAATTCTGTGGAAAATGTAAAAAATATGGTACTTTATCTTACCTTAGTGTTGTTCAGCATGCAGGACAGGAGGCAGAGGGGGAGGGGGGAGGAGAGAATTATTGAGAAGAGGTGGAAGGAGAGGAGTCATCCTTCCTAGCCCTCTTTGGTGACTGTCTCACAGGCACTTTGTCTGTATGTTCTTTTGTTATCTTTGTAAAGAAGGAATCCAGGGTTGGCTGCTTCAACCTTGATTTCTGGACCTTCCAAAAGTAGTTCATAACATTGTCATTGAACACACTGATGGCCTTTTGCACAGAACCAACATCAGGATGATAATCCTCAGCAAGCTTGGACAGTTTGCTCCAGCAAAAGAACGCATCCTTGAGATCTTTGGCTGGAATGATGCGGCTTTCCTCCTTGTCCTCCTCCTCCCCTGACTCCTCAGAAGTTAAGCTCCGCTTCAGTGTCTCATTTTCCTCTTTGTGAAGCTCGAGCAGCTCCTCAGTGGACAATTCCTTACTGTGCTCTTCCACCAATTCCTCAACATCATCATCATCATCCACTTCCAGGCCCATGGAATTGCCCAGAGCCACAATTTCATGAACAACAGCCTCTTCTTCTAACTCTTCGAAGCCTTCAAAGTCTCTTTGAAGGACACATTCAGGCCACAATGGCCTCCAAGCAGCACAAAGACACCTCACAGTAACCTCTTTCCAGGCTGAGGTAATTAAAAATACAGCATCTGCTATATTGAAGTGACTCTCCCAAAATTCCTTCAAGCTAACATCACTGGAAGAAGTGGACGCAAAACATTTTCTAAACAGTGCCTTTATGTACAGCTTATTAAAGTTAGAAATTACCTGTTGATCCATGGGCTGGATGAGAGGTGTTGTGTTGGGTGGCAAGAAGTGCACAGTGATGAAGTTCAACTCCTCTGGCAATTCATCCATCAAATTATGAGGGTGGGCTGGTGCATTGTCCATCACCAACAAAGCTTTCAGTGGAAGATTATTCTCCCTGAGGTATTCCCGAACACTGGGTCCAAACACCTCAATCACCCACTCAGAGAATAAATTCCTGGTCACCCAAGCCTTTGGGTTTGACCGCCACATAACACCAAGGCGGGTCTTCCCAGTGTTTTTTAAAGCTCTGGGGTTTTCTGCATGGTACACAAGGAGTGGCTTTATTTTGCAGTCACCAGAAGCATTAGCACAAAGAAGGAGGGTAAGCCTGTCTTTCATTGGCCTATGGCCAGGGACAGAAGTTTCCTCCTTGGTAATGTATGTACGGCGAGGCATTTTTTTCCAAAATAGTCCAGTTTCATCACAGTTGAATACCTGCTGAGAAACAAAGCCTCCCTCTTAAATAATATTCAAAAAAATGTCATGGTGTTCCTTAGCTGCTTCCTTATCAGCACTAGCAGCATCACCATGTCTCACAACACTATGTATTTTATTTCTCCTTCTGAAACCAGTAAACCACCCCTTGGTACCCATAAACACTGGCACATCACTATCACTTGCATTGGGAGTCTTGGCTTTAAGGTCCTCAAACATTTGTCTGGCCTTCTCACAAATTATAGCTTCACTAATGCTATCACCTGTCATTTCTTTCTCCTTTATCCACACTAAGAGTAAATTTTCCATCCCCTCAATCACATTACACCTTGCTTTGCTAAGTCTAGAGATTCCCTTAGCCACTTGCACTGTTTTCAACTCCTTTTTATTCTTTAAAATCGTACATATAGTCGATTTAGCCATCCCATACTCATCACTAGGTTTCGCAATGCTTGTTCCATCCCTACGTTCTTTATGATTTCTTTCTTAGATTCAAGAGTTATGAGCTTTCTCACTCGCTTTGGACGATTCATTGTCACAATTGTACACTTGTATAACAAAATATTTATACAAATAACTCTATTTCCACATCAAAAGACGAAATTTCAACAATAACAGTGGTGCACTGGCTACACAATGAGACAAAGATGGCGCCTGACGCTCTTGTTGTGGGTCGCGGTACAACAATATTCATGCGCCAGGCGAAATAGTTCGGTATTCATCCGTGTTCGTTGTAGCATTCTCAATTTTATAGGTAAAGCCGTTCGTTATAGGAATATTCGTAGTAGGATCCTTTCGTTATAGCATACCCCACTGTATTGGTCATAGGAGTGACTTGTATAACACTAACTTACGAATAATATAACATTTATGAGTCATATTGATTGAGTTTGGGAGAAAATGCTTTCTCCCTTAATAATTATTATCATTACTTGGTGTTATGATATAATGTGACTCATGGTATCCTCCTAGTTCAGATGAGTGATGTGCAACTGGAGGATGAAGGTCAGGAGTCCGGGCCTATGGATAATGGAGGAGACTATGGAACTGTCCCCGAGGAGATACTATTGAGTGATGAGCTACAAAGACTAGAAAGTTCAGCTCAGGCACTACATTCAAGGAATTGTCTGTCAGTGGAGAATTTGAATTCAGTAGTAGTAGTTTCACCCAAGACCCAAGGGGGCCACACTACATGTAATTATAAAAAAATGTACAGCGACTTGGATTACTAAGATAGATCCTCATGTGGCTTGCATAATTCATGGCAGCTGTGTCTCAAATAACCTATTTTCACCAATGGATTGTGCAGTTTGTTATGATCAAATTTTTCAATTTCATCAAGCTACAGGTGATAAAGATTTATTGCAATTACAAATTAAAAATAGGTGGAATAAGGCCTTGAAGAGTAAATTTTTGAATGTACAACAATGGAAAGATCCCAAGTTGGCAGAAAGTTTAGGATTATTGGTGTTAGGTAAGAGACTTAATCCCCACTTAGACAAGACTGCTCCTGCTAAGAAAAATAAGTTATTGGACCCTCCAGACAGTGGGGCAGTAGGAAGTCTACAAAAACCTCTATCTACTCAATCTGATTTCAGTGGATTCCAGGATCAGGATGATGAGCCTGGTTCTAATCATAGTATCCAGTCTCTTTTGCAGGAAGAACCTGTTGAGACTGACTTCATCCTATCTACATCTTGGCAACCACTTCCACCTGGGGCAAAAGTGTTGGTTACTATGAGTGGAAACAGGCTGCTGTCGACTGACACGCAGTTGCTGGATAATATTGAGTGTAAGGTTGATTCTAACAGGCCATGGATAACATTGGTAAGAGCTAAGTCTTCTTTGTTCACTAATCCATCTGAATCTGTGGATTCCTTATTCAAGATATTTTATGAAAATGTCTCTAAGCTTCCTGATATCTCAGAGGAAGGACATGCAACTTTGGGTCATCATTCTTTGTTTTTGGAAGGTGATACTACACTTTCTTGGCCTGATATTTGCCCAAAGTTGATCTCTGAAATAGACGAAGTCTGGGCTAATTTATTGAAAGACTTAACATTCATTCCCGCTGACAGTAATGCTCACAAGTTTAGTTTTTTGAAGTTCCAATTTAATGACGAAAAGAGTTCCTTATATGATCTTTCCCAATATTTGTCGGCTTCAAAATATGTTGATATAAGTTATGAAAAAAATTTGAAACCAGTTGCCCCTGTACTGCTGCTTGAAGAATTTAAAATTAGGAAATTGGCAGCAGATGTTTGGTCTGCAATTATGATGTGTCAGTTATTAACTAAGTTTGTGCTGGACTATGAAGAAAATTCAGATGTGGACAAATGTTTTGCTGCTGCTCTACAAGGAATCCCATATTCCCTATACAACTCATTTTTAGATCATTTGTTGAAAGCCCTAAGACTACAAGTCCAGCTAAGGAAACAAGCAACAAATAATGCTTCAAGTGGTAGCGCTTATTTGTTGATACGTTCTTCTCCTCTTTCTCCTGCTTTGTTTGGTGAGCAATCATTGATTAATTATAGATCATCTTACGAGAATACTATTAATATTAATGTCCCCAGGATTCCTGAGACCTTTCGGAAATCTAGGAGAGGAAGGTTTTACAGGGGAACAGGACCAGCTGCCCGGGTCAGTTATCAACCAAGGGGAAATTTTAGAGGAGGAAATAATCAAAGGCGTAATAGAGGTGGCCGTTTGTTCAGAAGTGGAAGGGGACCTTATTCAACCACATCATCAACTACTCCCTTCCAAAGAAACCAGACAACTGGGTCGTCTAGGGGGTTGGGAGAACAAATGGACTTCTTCCATATGGGCTTACAAGACAATCAAAGGGGGTCTCACATGGACTTGGATGAGGCGCCCTCCCCTAGCATCCCCAAAGAAGGGTCAAAAACCAACCCCATTACTTACAAAATTTGTAAGTCAACTACTAAACAGTGGTGTCATAGAACCGTTGCAGTCAGAGAAATGTTTCATGTCTCACCTATTCCCAGTCCCCAAGAAAGGCAGCGACAAATTAAGGTGGATTTTGGATCTTTCAAGATGCACACTGACGACCATCTGAGGCATCTAATTCTGCCCAATGCTTGAATCTCAAAAGTGGATCTCGAAGATGCCTATTATCACGTTCCTGTTGCTCCCAGGTACAGAAAATTTCTGGTGTTCAAAGTAGGGGAATTAAGTTATCAATTCACAGTGATGCCATTCGGTCTGACAATTGCACCAAAAGTCTTTACAAAACTGGCAAATATTCCCAGAAAAATCCTTGCAAAGGAGGGCATAAGAATCTTGGCTTATCTAGACAATTGGCTGATACAGGTTTTACCTCTCTAGTCCGGCATTCTATGGTCCGGAAACTCCCGTGGTTCGGAACGATTTTAGTTTGTCCAATAGGTAGATAAGCAGATTTTTTTTTTTTTTTTTTTTTTTTTTTTTTTTTTTTTTTTTTTTTTTTTATTATATACTTCTCTGAATTATTATTACAGGAGTATTAAATTTTTGCCCCTCAGGCCCCAATGTGCATCAGTGACCTATGCCCGGGTGGGCTAATCCCCTTAAAAAAAAAAAAGCAGCCGCGGGAAATTAAGGTTTGTTTACATCCGGCAGTTCGGCTGCTCTCTCTCTCTGCTTGTCTATACAGAGTACAACATTTAACCCTTCAATATAAATATGAGCAGTAAATAAGTGTTGCTTTCATATTCTTATGTAGAGTAATGACGATATGTTTTCACATGTGCGCACTTACATACGCGCAATCTCACTTTTTTTTTACCATTAATGGTTAGCTACTTATATTGTTCCATTTATTAACATTAAATAACATTACAGGTACAGTGCTCCCTCTTTATCGACGGGGGTTACGTTCTGCAGATGGCCGTCGATAAAGAAACCGTCGATACCGTGATGGTTACGTAATTTTTCTAACTATTATTAGCATATGTTGAATAAATGTACCTTTAAGCATTAATGCGTTTCCTTTACACTCTATTTCAACGTGTTCTTCTTTCTCTTCACACAACGAAGTTTATCTACTTTAGGAGCCATTATTATGGGCTTGTACAGTAATCTGTAAATGGAAAGAGTAGGACTCAAAATATTGTTCTATTCATACTGTGCTTGATATAATGCATTCACGGAAATGAAATATTTTTGCTAAAATGACGTCCGTATTACAGTGGAAAGTGGGAACAAATCGTGACGAAAACAATGACTTGCGCTTCCTTTCGTTCAAAAGATGTTACCGTAATCACTTTTCGAATGGTTTAGTTAAAAAACTGTTGTACTGTATTACAATAATATTCTATCCTAATTGACTTGAATAAATACTACGATACCATATTTGTGAATATTTCCATTAAAATCCATCAAAAACATTTTCCTTGTCATCGTCTGCAGCACCAAACAGCTTCTCCCAGTCCTCTCCTTGAACAGGGCTAGAGGGTACGTGTTTTTCGAATCGTTTTCAGTTAAAAAACTATTACATCACACGTATATTTTACCTAAACTGCGCCTGAATGAATATATTCTCGGAAATAAATAGTAGTTTTGCTGAAACGTGATGTATTTCAATGTAAAATAGGATAAAATACATGACGAAAACAAAAGACTTTACCTAAGCTTCCGATGTTCAAGAGATGTTACTCGTTTTTTTAATAGTTTTCGGTTAAAATACTGTTATATTAGTGATATTCTATTCATACTGTGCTTGATATAATACATTCACAGAAATGTAATATTTTTGCTGAAATGACGTACGTATTACAGTGGAAAGTGGGATAAAATCGTGACGAAAACAATGACTTTCGCTTTCTTTGGTTCAAAAGATGTTTCCGTAATCGCTTTTCGAATGGTTTTCAGTTAAAAAACTGTTGTATTACAATAATATTCTATCCTAATTCACTTGTGATGTAACAGTTTTTATAACTGAAAACAATTCGAAAAACACGTGTACTGTCTAGCTGATACGGAAGAGCCCTGGTCGCGGAGGCTTTTTTTTTGCATCAACCCATCTTAAGCAGCCTTTAATATTAGCGTACGTTGAAATTGTGTTTACCGGTATATTCTTATTTTCTTGCTTCTTATTTTCCTGAAATATGACAAGTTTGTATATAATACAATGTTACGGTACTTTTAATCTACAAGTACAGATAGACCCCGACTTACGATGGGGTTAGGGACCCAAATCCAGGTCGTAAGTCCGACATAGATAATTTTTTTTTTTTTTTTTTTTTTTTTTTTTTAGTAAATAATCTACAATAAAATACAGTACAGTAAAAGTAATGAATAATGAGGAATGGATACAGTACAGTGAAAGTAATAAATAATAAGGAATGGTTACAGTGTGACTTAGCACTTACCTTTAATGTAGTCAGCTGAATGCACATGGGGCCCCCATAATTTTCTAATTATACATGGAGACTACATTAACTGGAAACGTTTCGGTATAGAAAATGCGTGTGTCATTTGGAGAAAAAAAAAAAAAATTTTTTTCAATAAAAAATCTGAGGCGGTCGTAAGTCCCGACGGTCGTAAGTCGGGGTCTGTCTGTATTCATTTTTAAAAATACAGAAGACACCAAACAAACACCAGTACGGATATTTGCGTGACTCTCCCGCCATAAAAGACCAAACAGCTGGTACTCTCTCCCTCAGCCCTACCAAAAATGCCCAATAACATCTTTCTTGTTTATTCTCTTCCAATTTCTCACTTTAACTGGTATTTTTTACTTCATATTGCCTACATCAGATAAACTACAGTAAATGAGGTTAGACACTGTTATAAATTTGATTACTGGGTCCTGGCAGGATGCCGTTAGAACCACCTGACCCTAACAACAGTGTTGCAAGTCAGACACAGCATTTTTTTTTTTTTTGCATTTTTGGTGTCTCCTTTTGTTAATTTTTTTTCTGTGGGGGTTTGCACAATAGTAAACTGTTTTACCTACAGTATTGTAAAACGATTTGGGAAAAGAAATACTCGGTAACTTAAAATTTTAAACGGAAAATCTTGAAACTGGAACTATGTGCTGAAGACGATGACAAAGAAAATGATTTTGATGGATTTTAATGAAAATATTCAGAAATATGGTATTGTAGTATTTATTCAAGTGAATTAGGATAGGATATTATTGTAATACAACAGTTTTTTAACTGAAAACCATTCAAAAAGCGATTACGGAAATATCTTTTGAACTACGAAAGAAAGCGAAAGTCATTGTTTTCGTCACGATTTTATCCCACTTTCCACTGTAATACGTACGTCATTTCAGCCAAAATATTACATTTCCATATTTATTTCTGAGAATATATTTATTCAGTCACAGTTAAGGTAAAATATACTTGTGATGTAATATTTTAATGAAAATATTCAGAAACACGGTATCATAGTTTTCTTTTGTTTTATATTTAATTAACAAAGATTGATGTTTCAAATTTAATGAACAAAAATTTATGTATCTATAAATATACTTTTAAAAATGAATACTTTATGTTTTACATCGTCCTGTTCTACCGTACCGTGCATTTGGCTTCTTTGGGCTTGCTATGATGACGCAAGAGATCTGCCCTGACAACTGTACCAACACTCACAGCTGGTGGTGCGTCGTTTCCATTGTTTACTGGCAGTAACTGGTAAATATTTTTCAACCTGTGTAGAGGTCGACCCCCAGTTTTTTGCCCAAAAAATTTGTCTTAAAAACTCAAACAACATTCGGGTGTATGAGGTATTCAATAATTTTAAAAGTCTTATATTAAATTTTTTAGTAATTTTAACAATTATTTGACATAATTTAAGTGCAGGGAAACTAGTTTTTAGCACGCCAAACAGCCTGTCAACACACCATACAGGCGTCAGTCTCTGTGTCTTTTCAGTGGAGGTAACATCTTGCTTCAGACTGTCTTCAACACAAATGCTTTTTTTCTGTGTTTCCATTCAAATTATTGGTCATTTTGAAATTTATTTTACATATTGACAATATATAATGCAGTGCAGTGTTGATTTAAAGAAAATAATCTTTAATTATACCAAGTGAACTAAAATTTTATGAGTGAAATGGCGCCATGGGGTGACTTCTCTTCCACCCCCATGCCTTCTCTTCTCCCTTCTCCTCCACCCCCATTCTAATTCCCATCATCATCATCATCCAGGAGTAAGTGTACTTTACTACCTTTTTTGTTGACTTAAGGCAATTTTCGGTGAGCTGGAACCAATTACCCAAAAACCCATTGAAACAATGGTTTCGGTTAACAAATTTTTCGGTTAACGAGCAACCTTCTAGAACGAATTGTGCTCGTTAACCGAGGGACCACTG
The DNA here is from genome assembly GCA_958450375.1 of Homarus gammarus. Taxonomy (NCBI): domain Eukaryota; kingdom Metazoa; phylum Arthropoda; class Malacostraca; order Decapoda; family Nephropidae; genus Homarus; species Homarus gammarus. The sequence goes on along the minus strand of CAUDMG010003304.1, from coordinate 513,889 downwards.
TAATAATAATAATAATAATAACAATAATGAACGGTTTATTAAAATAGTTCTGCAGCCCGAAGACTGAAAATATACATTGGACATAAATGTCTTATTACATACATTGGTGGTTTAACAAAAGCCTTCATTAGAGAAAGGTAAAGGAGCATACAGTGAACATACAGATTAACGTAGGTGTTGAACAGCAAACACGTAGCACGTAGTGTAGTAATTCCCTCCCAGATGATGTTAGGAGGGACCTCATGTAGTGTAGTAGTTCCCTCACAGATGGTGTTATGAGGGACCTGACATGGTGCAGCAATTCCCTCACAGGTGGTGTTATGAGGGACCTGACGTGGTGCAGTAATTCCCTCACAGATGGTGTTATGAGGGACCTGACGTGGTGCAGTAATTCCCTCACAGATGGTGTTATGAGGGACCTGACGTGGTGCAGTAATTCCCTCACAGATGGTGTTATGAGGGACCTGACGTGGTGCAGTAAATCCCTCACAGATGGTGTTTTGAGGAACCTGAAGTGGTGCAGTAATTCCCTCACAGATGGTGTTATGAGGGACCTGACGTGGTGCAGTAAATCCCTCACAGATGGTGTTATGAGGGACCTGATGTGGTGCAGTAATTCCCTCACAGATGGTGTTATGAGGGACCTGACATGGTGCAGTAATTCCCTCACAGATGGTGTTATGAGGGACCTGACGTGGTGCAGTAATTCCCTCACAGATGGTGTTATGAGGGACCTCACGTGGTGAAGTAATTCTCTCACAGATGGTGTTATGAGGGACCTGACGTGGTGCAGTAATTCCCTCACAGATGGTGTTATGAGGGACCTGACGTGGTGCAGTAATTCCCTCACAGATGGTGTTATGAGGGACCTGACGTGGTGCAGTAATTCCCTCACAGATGGTGTTATGAGGGACCTGACGTGGTGCAGTAATTCCCTCACAGATGGTGTTATGAGGGACCTGACATAGTGTAGTAGTTCCCTCACAGATGGTGTTATGAGGAGCCTGACATGGTGTAGTAATTCCCTCACAGATGGTGTTATGAGGGACCTCACATGGTGTAGTAATTCTCTCACAGATGGTGTTATGAGGGGCCTCACTTTGTGTAGTAAATCCCTCCCAGATGGTGTTATGAGGGACCTCACATGGTGTAGTAATTCCCTCACAGATGGTGTTATGAGGGACCTGACATGGTACAGTAATTCCCTCACAAATGGTGTTATGAGGGACCTGACGTGGTTCAGTAATTCCCTCACAGATGGTGTTATGAGGGACCTGACGTGGTGCAGTAATTCCCTCACAGATGATGTTATATGAGTAAGGTGTGGTCACAGGCCTTCCTATCGTAGACGGATTAACACATCACTGGTTGTTGTTGGGTCTCACGGGCCATTATCATTGGGTACCTGGGACCTCACTGTGTGAAGGTTAACTTGGCTGTTACTGTTGAGTTGTTCTCACTGACTTAGGCACTGTTCACCTCTGTTCAACACTGGTTTCATTCCTTTCCTAAATGAAATTGTAACTTCTGGCGAGAACTTGTTGATTTTCTGGTGGGGAGGAGGGTTCAGGGGAGGGAGTTGGTATGGGCCAACTTAAAAGTTGACCTGGCGTACGTCTTGACCCTTTGGTGGTCAAGGATGTGTGTGTGTGTTTTTATGTGTTTTTTGTGTGTGCATGTTTGTGTGTGTGTGTGTGTGTGTGTAAATAATAATTAACGGTTTATTGAAAAAGTTCTGCAGCCCAAAGGCCGAAAATATACTTTGGACAAAAATGACTTATTGCATACAAAGACATGGGGTGGGTGGGTCATTTAACAAAAGTTTTCGTTACTGAAAGAAGAAGGAACAATGATTGAACATACAAATTATTATAGTTTACAGTTGATGGCCCGGGCCTGGGCTGGTCATGGAAAGACCAGGTGGTGTGGTGTTCATGTGGTGCAGTAACTCGTCCTTGGGTGTTGATATGAAGGACCTCATGTGGTCATGGGGACACCGGGTGGTGTGGTGTTCACGTGGTGCAGTAACTTGTCCTCGGGTGTTGATATGAAGGACCACACGTAGTCATGGGGACACCGGGTGGTGTGGTGTTCACGTGGTGCAGTAACTTGTCCTCGGGTGTTTATGATGGACCTCATGTGGTCATGGGCACACCGGGTGGTGTGGTGTTCACGTGGTATAGTAACTCGTCCTTGGGTGTTGATATGAAGGACCACACTTGGTCATGGGCACACCAGGTGGTGTGGGGTGGTGTCACAATACCCCACCCTACTGGGTGGTGTTGTGTTATTTCGTAGTCAGGTGTGAAGCCGACCCACTGTTGTTTCCAAGGTAGACTGATTGGCACCTCCTTGTCAGAAGATGGCGGTCAGTTCCCAGGGGTGCTTATCTCACTGGTTCACGGCTCTCACTGGTACTATCTAGTGCTGAATTCACTGGCTTAAACACTGCTCATCACTGTTCATCACTGGTCCCACTTCTTTCCGAAACGAAATTGTCACTTTTGATTATGTTGATATCCCGGTGGTGAGGATGGGTCGGGGAGAGGGACTTGGGGAATGGGTTGAACACTGGCCAAGGGGGGCCACTGCTCACATGAGCAGTGCCTGAATAGGTCTTGACCCTCTGGTGGTCAGGGTTGTGTGTGTGTGTGTGTGCATGTGCGCATGTGTGCGTGCTTCTTGTGCCTCTCCGTGGCAACACACAGTAACGGTGCCTCATGGGCCCAGGCTAGATCAGCAGGGGATCTTGGAGTAGCAGTTGGCCTCAGAGGGATGGCACATAGGCCCACTGGCATGTGGACACGTTCTGGCACCTACCAGTCTTTGCCCCACTGCCTTGCAGATTAACCATGGTTGGTGTAAGGCTATGTGAGTAAACCCCAAATAAAAAGTCTGTGGTGAAGCCTCGCATCAGGCAAACATGCTTACAGAGCTCCAACAACACCCGAACGACTGTATAGGCAGAAGAGGTGACCTCTGTGGAACCCGACAACTACACCGTCGAATGAAGGCAATGCCTGATGGACAGGCTACTAAGGCGAAACCCAACAAACTGGGCTATCGTCAGTTCATTGCAACTCTCCCGTTCCCCAGTTGTTGCAACACTTGCACCACTGGATCAAGAATAGGGATAGCCAAGACGTGTGGTTGCAGCCTGCACTCCTGCCTCACCACATAAATCAACTCACACACAGCCATCATCCAGTTCATCATACCTCTCATCATCATCAAAACCCCTATACCCCCAAAAGTCCTATGGCGACGGATGAGTGGCGACGGGGACAGGCAGAGATGACTGCCGGGAGTCTCTAGTCACAACTCTGCAAATGGGTGGCACAGATATGATGGTCGTTTATGCACTGAGATCTAGGCAGCAGTGCAATCCGGTCCTGTCTGTGTGACTGAGCAGCCCTTTCTATGAAGCCACTCTGCTCGCCCCACATGGGGAGGAGGCTAGAAAAGGTGCCCTAAACATAGCCTGCCTAAAAACCCAACCTGACTAGGCAGCCCCAACCGGTAAAGTTTTCCTTATGTGGTCGAAAACACAGTCAAAATCACAGATCCAAACAAAAACAAACCATACAACCTCTTATGGCCGCTGCATGGAATGTCAGGACCCTTCTGGATACTGGCACAAATGAGCATCCTGAAAGAAGAACTGACCTTGTGGCAAAAGAGCTGGCTAGGTATAACATCGACATAGCAGCCATTAGTGAGTCCTGGCTCCCAGATGAGGGCCAGCTCACAGAACAGGGGGTCTGGCTACACCTTCTGGAAGGGTAAGCCTGCTGCGGAGAGAAACCTTATTTATAGAGTTGGCTTTGCCATCCGCCAATGCATCCTCCACTGGCTAACTGAAATGCCTATTGGGATCAACGAGTTCCTGATGATGCTTCGAGTCCCACTGATTAACTCACGTCATGCCTTTTTCATCAGTGCATGCACCCCAACACTGAATGCAGAGGATGATATCAAGGAAGCCTTTTACGTTGACAGAGTACTAACCTTTATCCCCAGAAAAGACAAAGTTTTGCTCCTTGGCTATTTGAATGCCAGTGTTAGCAGAGATGCTAACATTTGGCAGGGAACCATTGGGAGAAATGGACTAGGCAAGGAGGAGCTAGATTGTGTCATCGTGGAGGGAAATTATTTGCTTGAGCAAATATTTAATGTGGATGAAACTGGCTTATTCTGGAAGTGCATGCCAGAACGGACGTACACCCACAAAGAGGTGAAAACCATTCCGGGATTCAAGGACCAAATCACACTTCTGTTGAGAAGGAATGTAGTTGGTTTCAAGGTAAAACCCTTCATGATATACCATTCAGAGAACCCAAGGGCTTTTAAAAATATCAGCAAGCACACACTGCCAGTGTTTTATCGCAGTAATAAGAAAGCATGGATGACCCTAGCACTGTTTGAGGATTGGTTCCTGAGTTGTTTCATTCCACAAGCCAAGGATTATTGTCTGCAACAAGGGGTTGAGTTCAAGATTTTATTAATTTTAGATATTGCTCCGGGACACCCACCACACCTGGACGACCTGCACCCTGATGTTAAGGTAGTCTACATTCCACCTAACACTACCTCTATCATCCAACCCATGGATCAAGGTGCTATTGCTGCTTTTAAAGCGTATTATTTACTTACGACCTTTGCTCAGGCTGTTGCTGCTACTGAAGGTGACAAAACGCTCAGAGTTTTGGAAGGACTACAACATTTTGAAATGTATAAAGAACATAGCTGCAGCATGGGATGAGGTTACAGGTCAGTGCATGAATGAAATATGGAAGAAGGTCCTGAAAAGATATGTGAACAGTTTCAAAGGATTTAATGAAGATGAAGCAATTTCTGAGATTAGTAACAAGATAGTGCAGAGGGGTAAACATCTGGAGTTAGAAATTGATAATGAAGATGTTGAGCAGTTGGTGGAAAGTGTAGCAGAAGAGCTAAGTAACGAGGATCTTATTGAATTGGAGGCACAGAAATTTGCAGAGGAAGAAGAGAGACAAAATGTAAAAGAAGAACCTGCACCCCCCAAAAAGTTTACAGTGAAACAAATGGAAGAGACATTTGCTACTATTAATAAGGGGATGCAAATGTTTGATGGAATGGATCAAAATGTTGAGCGTTTTGCAAAAGTTAACAGACTGATCCAAGATGCACTTGCTTGCTACAGGGAGATTTACAATGAAAAGAAAAGGCAAACTGTGCAGTCTAATGTTTTAATTTAAAGCGAATCTTTTGCGAATCATATTTAAAATTTTATGCCTAATGTTTCTCTGGGCATGCTACACTGTCCTAAGGGCAAAGCTGTACTGTACATGTACTCAAAATAATGTACTAAATTGTTACTAAAATTTTTGTTTAGTGCAAACTATAGCATGTTTATATTAAAAATAATCACTATGTTATAAGAATTCCAGCAATGTTAATTATATTCTCCCATGTCAGTTTTGTGACATTTTATAAGAGAAAAACTTAAAAGTCACTCTTAAGGACAGATAAATAAATAAGCACTAGACATTGGCATCAACTGTTAAAACATATCACCTCACCCCCCCCCCCCCCCTTCCATCTTCCCATCAGCTGATCGCTAGTAAACAGACCATTTCACGTCCCATAATATTTTGTTTATTCCAGGAGATGGGCTGAGGTGCATCTGGGTTCGAGTTTTTAAGACCAAATTTTTAGGCAAAAAATTGGGGGTCGACCTCTACACGGGTAATAGTTTTGTTAGGTTGAATCCGTGCACGATGGGAAGGGCGAGGAGCAACTTTTAGCTTCAGACACGAAAAATATTTACCATTTACTGCCAGTAAACAATGGAAACATAAAATATGTACCAATTAAAATGAAAAGTTGTGCAGTGCCTTCAGCAGATGAAGCTCACCTACTTACAATAGGCTAAATTACCTTACAACGTGCTTTCAGTAGTCTGTGATGAAGTTCTTACCACAGGCTAACTTATCATATCATATACAGTCAACCCTCACTTTACGCAGTCCCACATTCCGCGTTTCCACGTTTACTCGGTGCCCTGCCGGAACCCAGGATGCTCACATTCCGCGGTGCGTGCACCCCTTTACGCGGAGAGTGTCCGGCTCGACGTTATTTTTAGATTTGCCCCACCCGCCTGCTCCCGCCTCTGCCTCCGCCTGGCCAAGCCACGCGGTAAGGTTGCGCAGTGCATGTCTCTGTTGCGTTATCACTGACGTCATATGACGTATCGGACTGTGATTGGCCATATATCCCTACCTCCCTCCGCTGCTAGCTGTAATTAGTTTAAAGTAATATGACGTCTCCACCCGAGGGTGGGAGGGAGGGAGGGAGGGAGGAAAGACGACGCTTGACCTAGCTGCGGCAGTTTCATCCCTCCAGGCCACACCGTGTAATCGTGCATCCAGTGTTCTCTAAAATGGCTTCCACTGGACCACCACCCCCAGAGAGAAACCTTTCCTTGCCTGGACCCAGCTGCCCTAAGCCCAAGAAGACACGACGTTCCTTAAGCTACGAGGTGAAGTACAAGATCATCCAAGAGTTAGAGAAAGGAACAAGACAGGTTGATTTGGCGCGCCAGCATGGTGTGAACGAATCTACGATCTGGACGATAAAGAAGGATGCAGCCAAGATAAAGGAGCACATGAAGATCACAAAGTCTACAGGTGCTTCTATGATCAAGTATTTTCACAACCAGGTGCTTCTCAAGACAGAAAAATTACTTGGTGCGTCAGGCGCGAAGGAACATGACGGTCGAAACGCGCTCTGTTAAGGAGTACCCACGTGAACTGTATGCAGTAGTGTCACGAAAGATGGGAATTACAGAGCCCAAACCCTATAATGCTTCCTCTGGGTGGTTACAAAGGTTTAAGATGCGGAACAAGATCATCAATATAAACATTGGTGGTGAAGAAGCCAGTGCTGACCGTGCTGCGGCTAGGGAATTTCCTCCGTTTTTACGTGAGATTATGGAGGAAGGACAGTACACCGACGACCAGGTGTTTAACATGGACGAATCTGGTCTTTTCTGGAAAACGCCACCTTCCAAGACCTTCGTTGTGAAGAATGCCAGCAAGATTCGGGGCCGGAAGATGCAGAAGGAGTGCATCACCGTCCTGTTTACCACCAATGCCTCCGGTACCTGTAAGCTCAAGTTATCGGTGATCCACACACCCCGCAAGCTGCACGCCTACAAGAACATGGACATGACCAGGCTAAATGTCCACTGGCTGACCGCACGTAAGGCATGGATGTTCTCTACACTGTCCCTCTCCTGGTTTGATGACTGTTTCGTTCCCGATGTGAAGAAATCTGTGAGCAACAGAATGTGCCATTCAAGATTTTGTTGCTGCTGGACAACGTACCAGGACACTCGCCCCTAATGTTAGATCGTCACCCTAACATAAAAGTGGTCTTCCTTCCTCCCAACACTACGTCTATATTACAGCCCATGGACCAAGAGTTAATCTGCAGTGTAAAAGCTGCATTCTCAACAAAAAAATTCCAGCTCCTGAACGACTACACCAACACCAGGGAAAAGTTGCGTAACCTGAGTGACATCACCACCGATAGCAAGAGTGAAGAAGACGAGGATCAACAGTTGGCAGAGCAAAAAATACTTTTCAAACAATTCTGGAGAATATTTAACATCAAGAAAGCTGTGGACTTCTTGGTGGAGGCATGGGATCAGCTGTCTGAATCAACTGTTCGTCACGCATGGAAACATGTGTTGCAAGGCATTCCGGGCTTAAGGCAGAGTCAATCTGTGACTGGTGAGGTTTAGACTGTTACAGTAGCAGTGGACCTTGCCAGAGAAGCTGCGCAGAGTGTTACAGCTGCAGGCTTCTCCGAGACCACCAACGACGACATCCTGGAGGTGATAAGGGATCCTGATGTGACTACCGACGAGATGGTAGATGATGATGACGTCAGTGAAGAGGCAGATGGTGTGTCATCCCAAGAAGAACACCGCTTATCCCACAGTAATGTTAGGGGTGCCATTGAGTGTATCGAGAAAATCAAGCTCCTCCTTTCCGACGACCATGACACAAACAGGTATGAAATCGTCACTACCCAGCTGTTGCAGACTATGGAGCCCTACTTCAAGGTTTATCACGATAACATAAACACCAGCCGTCAGCAAAGCATAACAGAGTTCTTCGCCCGCAACCCACCACAGCCAGCCCAAGCCAGTGATAGTGACAGAGGTAGAGACAGTGAAGATAACTTTGAGGGATTTGTCAGGGAGGCCCTGACAAGTGTGGATGACAGTGATGGTGACTCACCTGAGGGCCAGTAGCCTGCCCTCTGCCTGGGAACCAGCCTCCATCCCCGTACGCCCACCCATCTCTTCTACTAACGTAAGTGTTCAACCTAACTTTTAGTTTTCCTAACCTAACCTTTATTTTTCCTAACTTAACCTTTATTTTTCCTAACCTAACCTCTTCTATATTACTTGTGTGTGCATACCATCATAAAGTTAAGATAAATTTTTTACTACAACATAGTTGTGTGTCGTCAAAAAGTGGAGTTTGGGGGTCGGCCCGGTCTCTATTTCAATTAATCCCATATGTTATGTTGTTCACTTTATGCGTTTCTCACTTTCCGCGGTACCCTGTGGGTTATATTAACCGCGTAAAGTGAGGGTTGACTGTACGGTATCACGGAACCCATTGATCTACGAAAAATACCGGTAATAAAAACCTTTTCGATATTTCACACTTAATATAATACCAGATAATCCACCTCAACCTCATATTGTTTGCAACAATGCACGACGCACCACCAGCTGTTGCATATCAGCTACACGGTACACGTGTTTTTCGAATCGTTTTCAGTTAAAAAACTGGTACATCACAAGTATATTTTACCTTAACTGTGCCTGAATGAATACATTCTTGGAAATTAATGGTAGTTTTGCTGAAACGTGATGTATTTCAATGTAAAATAGGATAAAATATATGACGAAAACAACAGACTTTACCTAACCTTCTGATGTGCAAGAGATGTTACTCGTTTTTTTAATAGTTTTTGGTTAAAATACTGTTATATTACAATGATATTCTATTCATACTGTGCTTGATATAATACATTCACGGAAATGTAATATTTGTTCTGAAGTGACGTACGTATTACAGTGGAAAGTGGGATAAAATCATGACAAAAACAATTGACTTTCGCTTTCTTTCGTTGTTCAAAAGATGTTACCATAATCGCTTTTCGAATGGTTTTCAGTTAAAAAAACTGTTGTATTACAATAATATTCCCTCCTATTTCACTTGAATAAATACTTGAATGGAAATATACAATATTTTTACTGAAACTACCCGTGTTCCAGTGTAAAGTGTCGTAATTATGGTAAACATTTTGCCTTCGGCTCTCGGTGTTTCAGGCACGGCGCCCCTTAGTTTATAAAAAGGTAAAGTGTTTTTAGTGAAGGTTTTGCTGTTCCATTACCCTCAAAAACTTGGGTCGACCTATAAACGAGGCATATCATAAATTAATGATTTCTTGGTCAAAAAATCAGGGTCGACCTATAAACTAGGTAGAATTATAGACTAGTATATACGGTATTCCATTGAAACAACACTTCCATTTAGTGCGAATCTGGTTTAAAGTGACCTCTCTTGGTACGTATATCGTGTTATATCAACGTTCTACTGTACAGTTGAGTCTGGATTTACGCTGTTTTTGTTTACGCGGCAGCTTGCCAGAAAGAAATGTTTTAATTACGTGGTAAATTTCATCATTTACGTGGGTGAAGTATAATTTGTTTATTTACTGAAGTTATATGTGTTTTTAGCTCATAAAATATGTAATTTACATTGCTGGTGATCATTTTAAATATAAACATCTTAACATTTGCATTAGACATACAAATTTTAGATGTAATGTAAGGAGATGATGAAAATTAGCAAACATTTTATCTTTTGTGCAAAATATATGACGTTTACATTGAAAATATTCCTTGTTCTGCAAGGAATCCAGCAATGTCAATTTTTTCTCTGCTAGGCAGGGGGGGGGTGGGGGGTAGGGAGGGAGGGAGCGAGCCAGCTAGCGTGGGAAGAGGGGGGGAGCGGGAGGTGGGGTATTTTGATTGACAGATAGTGTCTGGGTGAAGTATATGAAGTATAATTTGTTTATTTACTGAAGAAATTTGTTTTTAGTTCATTAAATTCGTACAAATTACCCGGCCAGAATATAATTTACATTGCTGGAATTCTTACAAGATGGCGATCATTTTAAATATAAACATCTTAACATTTGCATTAGACATACAAATTTTAGATGTAATGCAAGGAGATGATGAAAATTAGCAAACATTTTATCTTTTGTGCAAAATATATGACGTTTACATTGAAAATATTCCCTGTCCTGCAAGGAATCCAGCAATGTCAATTTTATTGTCCTAACTTTAGTCTGAGGTATTATTTATTACTATACCTTAAAATCTAGTGTTTTCACCCAAACATTTCTCAGAGAGGGAGGTGCCAGAGAGTGTGGGAAGGGGGGGGGGGGGAGTTGAGTCCATTATTTGAATGGACATTAACCGGGAGACTGTATTTCTCTTAAATATTAATTGTGTGTGCATACCATCATAAAATTAAGATATTATTTTTACTACAACGTAGGTATTGTGTTGGAAAAAGTGGAGTTTGGGGGTCGGCCCAATCTCTATTTCAATTATTCCTATATGTTCTGTTATTTCATTTACTCGTTTTTCGTTTTACGCGGGCCTTCACGGGTTCAATTGGCCTCGTAAATGCAGACTCCACTGTATCTGGCGGGCAGCAAAGATCATGTCAGTGGTGCCATGTGATGGTCTACTCTAAAACCACATTGAGATTCTGGGAGGCAGTTTTCTGCCTCAGGAAGGAGTCTGTTTAGGAGGACTCGGGTGATAATCTTGCCAGCTACGGGGAGCAGTGAGAACCCATTGTAGTTGCCCCAGTCTGACCGGTTTCCCTTGTTCTTCTAAATATTGACAATGGAGGCATCATTAAGTGCTTGGGGGATTTTGTCCTTTTCCCATATATTCTCCAGGAGAGAGTGGAGATGACTGGTAAGCAGAGATCCTTCTGCTTTATACAACCTCAGCTGGCATTCCACCAGGCCTTGAGGCTTTGTTATTTTTCATCTGTTTGATGGCAGTAGCTACCTCATCCAGGGATGGAGGAGAGCTGAGGTGGGTCAGCTCTGGATTCTGAAGGACCTGCTGGGTAGTCAGGACATCCACATCGGTGTTTTGGTTGAGCAATGAATGGTAGTGCTTTTTCCAGCGCTGAAGGAGGTCTTCATTTTCTTTAATTATGAAGTTACTGTCAGATGAGTGGAGGAGGGGTGCGCCACGAGTGATTGGCCCGTAAAATGTTTTAATGGAATTGAAAGATTCATGCATCTTGTGCTGATCAGCAACTTTTTGTATTTCACATGCTTTATTTTTAAGCCTGTCATTCTGTAGAATGTGAAGTTCCCACTGTGCTGCCGCTTTTTTCTTGTGGAAGGTATCAACTTTGGTCCGAGACTGACAGTTGTTTTGACAGTCAGTAAAAGCAGCACGTTTATCATCGATGTGTACTTTGATTGCCGGATAATTTTCATCAAACTAGTCCTGGTGTATTGCTTTGATCTGGCCGAGGATCTCTCTGCAGGTTTTTGTCCTAACATTATTAAGATTATCCCATTCGGCACTGGGATTCGCAGTGTTTGCTGTTGGGTTATTTATAAGCCCATGTTCGAGCTGCTCTCTGAAAGCATGTGTTACTGCTGGATCCTTCAGATGCTTAGTATAGTATTTAAACCTCTTCTGGAGGCTTGCTGCCTTCGCTGTTTTGGGGCGACGTGAAGTGAGAGCTTGGATCTGACAAGCCGATGATCAGTGTCACAGTGGTCTGAGCCACTCATGGCACGGGTGATGAGGACATCTCGGTGATCTCTTTCTCTGACATTGATGTAGTCAATGAGATGCCTGTGTTTGGATCGTGGGTGTTGCCACGAACCCTTGAACTTGTCTGCCTGCCTAAACAAGGTGTTGGTGATAGTGAGGTTGTGTGTAGCATACTTGCTGAGGAGGAGTATGCCGTTGGGATTACACTTCCCTAGTCCATTTTTCCCACTGGTTCCCTGCCAAATGTTAATATCTCTGCCAACTCTGGCATTCAAGTCGTCAAGGAGCACAACCTTGTCTTCTCTGGGGATAGGGGTTAGCACTCTGTCGAGGTCGGCGTAAAAAGCCTCCTTGATTTCATCCTCTGCATCCAGTGTTGCCAAGAAGAAGCACAGGGGGCACACACACACCATTTCAAATACAATAGATACAAGCAATTCATCTTTTAAAGGTGTAGGGTCATTAGAGTCTAGTGTTTTAAAAACACAGGTAAGGGGGGGGGGGGGGTGGCCAAAAACTTACACCTGAGACTTTGTTCTTTACCTTACCGATCACACACCCCCTCTCCCCCTCACCCTCCTTCTCTCACTCACTCACTTCCTGGCTGAGAGCATCACACACACACACACACACACACATTCCTGGTCTCATGGCTCACTGATTTCTTGAGTGGACGTCGCCAAGCAGTGAGTTATCAGGGCTTGGTCTCTACATTCCAACACCTCACCTGCAGTGTTCCCCAGGGGACCAAGATGGGACCACTGTGCTTCCTCATCCTGATCAACGACGCTCTATCGGACACTCCTCACAGGTGGAAGTACAGTGGGGTATGCTATAACGAACGTAATTGGTTCCAGAATCTCGTTCGTTATAGGTTTAATCCGTTCCAGGCCCCCAAATACAACCACTTAACACTGAAAAAATTCTGTGGAAAATGTAAAAAATACGGTACTTTATCTTACCTTAGTGTTGTTCAGCATGCAGGTACCCCTAAACACTGGCACATCACTATCACTTCCACTGGGAGTCTTGGCTTTAAGGTCCTCAAACAATTGTTTAGCCTTCTCACAAATTATAGCTTCACTAATGTTACCACCTGCCATTTCTTTCTCCTTTATCCACACTAAGAGTAAATTTTCCATCTCTTCAATCACATTACACTTTGCTTTGCTAAGTCTAAAGATTCCCTTAGCCACTTGCACAGTTTTTAACTCCCCTTTATTCTTCAAAATTGTACATATAGTCGATTTAGCCATCCCATATTCATCACTAAGTTTCGCAATGCTTCTTCCATTCTCACGTTTCTTTATAATTTCTTTCTTAGTTTCAAGGGTTATTAGCTTTCTCACTCGCTTTGGACGACTCATTGTTACAATTGTATACTTGTATAACAAAATAGTTATACAAATAACGCGAATTTCCACATCAAAAGACGAAATTTCAACAATAACAGTGGTGCACTGGCTACACAATGAGACAAAGATGGCGCCTGACGCTCTTGTTGTGGGTCGCGGTACAACAATATTCATGGGCCAGGCGAAATAGTCCCGTATTCATCCGCGTTCGTTGTAGGAGTTGCGTTCGTTATAGCATTCTCAATTTTATAGGTAAAACCGTTCGTTATAGGAATATTCGTAGTAGGATCCGTTCGTTATAGCATACCCCACTGTACGTGGATGACTGCACTGTGGGGGTTTCAGTGGACAACACCGCACCAGACTACTCATTGCTCCAAGGCACCCTGGACAGGCTACAGGCATGGATTACGGAGAACAAGGTCACCATCAACCACACCAAAACCATAGTCATGCACATCAATACCACCACCACTCCAGTGCAAGCCCCAGCAGTCACAGTGGGTGCCCATCCTCTCCAGCTGGTGCAGTCTGCCAAACTCCTGGGTGTAACTATAGACAACAAACTTGACTGGAAGGCCCATGTAAATAACACAGTCAAGGCAGCCTCGTACCGTCTCTACATGCCACAAAGACTTAGGTCACTTGGGACACCCACGCCAGAGCTGAGGACCATCTGCAATGCCTTTATTCTCCCCAAACTAACGTATGCGTCACCAGCCTGGTTGTCTTCTCTCAACTCCACCCAACAACGTCAGCTAGAGAAGGTGCAGAAAAGGGCCTGCAGAATCATGCTCGGCGCAGAATACTCCGGCTACACCAACACTCTCTCCACCTTGGAAATGCCATCCCTCAGTGACCTCCACCACCAAGCACTGGAAAGGTTTGGCCGTGGACTACTGCACCACCCTCGCCATCGCCACCTCCTGCCACCTGCAGCCCCCCACCCAACTCGTGCAGTGCACCACTACAACAAAATTCAGCCCATAAGAGCCCGCACCGATAGATATAAGAACAGCACCATCCCATCTATTGTTAAAATAATAAACAACTCCTGATTTATGTACTGTACAGCCCTGTAAATCTATTCAATGCATATTATATCATTATGTCTAAATCAAATGTAAGTGTATATTTTCAGCCACCGGCTGCAACTCTATTAATAAACCGTTTATTATTATTATTATTATTACATCCTTGACCACCGAAGGGTCTAGACCTATTCAGATGCTGGTCCTGTTGAGCATCGGCCCCCTTTGGCCATGTTGGCCCATTCCTGAAGTTCCTCTCCCCCCGACCCATCCTCACCACCGGAATATCAACATAATTAAAAGTGACAATTTCGTTTCGGAAAGAAGTGGGATCAGTGTGGAACAGTGATGAACAGTGTTTAAGCCAGTGAATTCAGCACTAGACAGTACCAGAGAGCCGCGACCCAATTGGACAAGTGTGGTGGTAGGACTTGTGAGTGGGAGCTCCATGTTTTTTGTCGTAAAACAAGGTCTTTCCAGGAGTACCCAGTCTGATTTCTTGGAAATCTGATTCGTGAGTGATTAGTGAGTGTCGTGACCAGTACAATATCTATCTCTGATCACCCTAAGTAGATATATTTGTCATTTTACTGGTGAATCTGTGTCTACTAAGTGAGGTGTAGGCCCACCAAGCTCCCCTCAATGCCACGGCTTGTAATCTGAGCCCTGTCCACCCCCAGCGTCCACCCTCCCCCACCGTCCCACCAGGCCACCCAGCTGACCACACAACTTGACTGTCTTCCTATTGCCATCTACTCAGCCCTCACTAGCTCCAATATGTCTAAGTTGGCTGCTAGTATCAAACATTCAAATTTCACGAAACTGATGTGATAACTGACTGATGTGATAATGGAAGTCCAACGGACTCTCATACAGGACATCATTCAACAAATGAATAAGGAGACCATCAGGAAGCTAGAAGAAGCTGACCAGCATTTCACTGACCAACTAAGTGAGATTAAAAGAAGCTTGGAATTCTCACAAGGGGAAATAAGTGACTTACAAGCAAAATTCAACGTTGAAGCTAAAGAGAACCGAACACTCAAGACCCAAGTTCAACAGCTGAGTGAGGAGAATTCCAAGCTCAAAATGGAACTAACGACAACAGCAGACCGGGTGGATTATGTGGATGACATAGGGCGGCGAAACAACTTCAAGATTGCCGAGTCGCCGAAGATGCCCATGAGAACTGGGAGTCATCCCAGTGCAAAATTTCATGCCTACTGAATGACCATTTTCAACTTCCTGAAGTAAAGTTTGACTGTGTTCAACGCATCGGGAACCCAACCCCTCCTGCCCCAGCGACATCATAACAAGATTCTCATCCCCCTCTGACCTTGACAAAGTGTTTTATCAATGCAGGAAGCTGAAAGGCACCACTATCTTCGTCAGTGAGAACCTCTGCCCAGGTACGACTAAAGCCCGCCTACAGCAAATGGACCAGTTTAAAGAAGCCAGGAAACAAGGGAAATACGTAACGTTCAGTCATAAAACCCTTGCTGTGAGGGATCGGGCAAGTGGACACCCACCCACCCACCCTACCGCTGTACCAACCCCCCCCCCCCCCCCCCCAAGCCCCTCGAAAACCCCCTCCCCACTGAGGGGGAACCAGCCACTGTCGCTATCACCTGAGGAGTTTCCGCCCCCGCCGGCCAACTCGAGTACTACCCTCTGTGATGGAAACCAGCAATCCGCAAACCAAGTGACAGGCGCACCTCCCACTCAATCTGGGAATCACCCTCAATAGTACTAGTCATCTTAATTCCACTCTATTGGCTCGGGGTGCTGCCCTCGCGGAACGTCACAGCGTCCCCAAGCGACTCCAAGCCAGTCACTGTTACGACTTCTTGTCATTCGTATGTGCTTAAGTGCTTCCAAGTGCCCATCAAACGCTACTGATGCTAGTGTAATGAAGAGGCAACGTAAGACCATTACCCTTGCTACTAAAATGGATATATTAACCTGATTTGAAAAAGAGGGACGTACTGTGGACATAGCTACTGTGGTTGGTCAAACCCCCACAACGGTGATTACTATCCGAACCAACGCTGACAAGATTAAGCTTAGTGCTGGAAGTGGTTCTTCTCTTAGTGCAACTGAGACAACTCGTACTAGAAGCACTGTGATAGAAAAAGTGGAAAAGATGTTGGCTATGTAAATGAAGGACCAGAATCAACGCAAAGCCCCTGTAAGCCTTTTGATTATCCAGCATAAGGCCAGATCCTTGTTTGACAACATAAAGGCAGAAGAGGGTGAAGGATCGAAGGAAAAGACCTTTACGGCCAGCCGAGGCTAGTTTCAACAATTTATGCGCAGGTATAACTACCACAATATTAAGATGACTGGTGAAGCTGCCAGTTCAGATACGGTTGCTGCCGAGACATTCCCACCAGAATTCAAATGGATTATCCAGGAAGGAAGCTACTTGTTGAAGCAAGTCTTCAATGTGGATGATACTGATCTCTTTTGGAAGAGGATGCCTGAGAGGACCTATATCTCCAAGGAGGGGAAAAGAGCGCCAGGTTTTAAAGCGGCAAAAGACCACTTGACACTGCTGCTTGGTGTGAACGCTGCCGGTGACTTCAAGCTGAAGCCTATGCTGATTTCAAGCGCTGCCAACCTACTGACCCTGAAAAGTTACTCTAAGGATCACCTTCCTGCGATCTACAAGGCAAATAAGAAGGCATGGATAACCGGCGCCATATTTAGCCAGTGGTTAAACGTGTATGGCATCCTTTGACTTCAAAATTCTTCTGATCGTTGACAATGCTCCAGCTCATCCTCCCAATCTTGACGACTTGCTTGACAATGTAAAAGTTGTATTCCTGCCTCCCAACACGACAGCACTGATGCAGCCTTTGGACCAAGGCGTCATCTCTGCATTCAAGGCATATTATATTTGCCGTACCATGGCCCAGCTGCTCAAGGCTACAGACTGAGAAAATAAACCTATGATCCGAGAATATTAGCGCGGCTTCAACATTCTTCATGCAATTGACAACATTGGCAAGGCATCGGAAGAGGTTTCAGAAAGTTGCCTGAATGGTGTGTGGCCCGAGTGCATCAACAGTTTTATGGGAATTATGGACTTAATCCCAGCAGTGAATAGGGATATCCTCAAGTTGACTTGACAGGCAGGCTTTGATAAGCTGGACTCAGAGGATATTGAGGATGTCCTTCATCCCATACAGAAGAGCTCACCAACGAAGATCTGCAACTGTTAACAGAACACAGTCCCGTTGAAGACGATGACGACGACGATGAAGAAGAACCTCAATGAACGCTAGCTTCCAAGAGGAAGGCAGAATCGTTCAAACAGTGGTCCCTCGGTTAACGAACACAATTCGTTCCAGAAGGTTGTTCGTTAACAGAATCCATTGTTTTAATGGGATATAGGGTAATTGGTTCCAGCTCACCGTTAAGTACATACAAAGTAAAAAAAAAAAATGCAGTAAAGTACACTTACTTTGAGGTGTGTATGTAGAAGGCTCCTAGTTGATGATGATGATGATGGGAATTAGAAGTTGGGGTGGAGGAGAAGGAAGTGGGGATGGAGTAGTAATCACCTTTCAGGGAATCTTTCTTGATGCCTTCATTTCACCAATAAAATTTTAAGTTCACTAGGTGTAATTCAAGATTATTTTCTTTAAATCAACACAGCACTGCACTATATATTATCAATATGTTAACTGAAGTTCAGAATGACCAATAATTTAAATGAAAAATGCAAAAATATTCAAGACACCAACAAAATAGATGCTCTCTCCCTAGTTTCAAAATTCTACTGATGCCTTGTGACCGACTCGTGCATCTGATGGGCACACAACAAACTAGCTCCCTGTACTGCATACAGGAATACCCCGCTTTACGCGGGTTTTTTTTACGCGTTTCCATGTTTACGAGGTACCTTGCTAGACCCTGAATGCTCACTTTACACGGTGCATGTACTCTTTTACGCGGGAAGCGGCGCGGGCAGGGCGCGCACAAGGTCGCCCAGTCATCAAAACATTACTGAGTTCTTCACCCGCCACCCACCACAGCCGGCCCAAGTCAGTGATAGTGAGGATATGGACTTATATGGACTTTGAGGGGTTTGACAAAGAGGCCCTGCAAGCCTCTGTGGTGGATAGTGATACAATTGATACAAGTGATACAGGTGAGGGCCAATAATCTGCCCTCTGCCTCGGAACCAACCCCCCATCCCCGTGTGCCCAGCCATCTTTTCTACTAATGTAAGTGTTAAAAAACCTAATATTACTGATATTTCTCTTAATTATTAATTGTGTGTGCATACCATCATAAAATTAAGAAGTTATTTTTACTACAACGTAGGTATTGTGTCTGAAAAAGTGGAGTTTGGGGATCGGCCCAGTCTCTATTTCAATTAATCCCATATGTTCTGTTGTTCACTTTACGCGGGCCTCTGTGAGTTCAGTTGACCGCGTAGAGCGAGGTTTCACCGTATATTATCACTATGAATAAATAAATGTTAAAATGACTAATAATTTTAATATAAAAAATGCAAAAATATTTAAGAGCACAACTTTCTTGATATTTACTCCACTAGAAACGAATGTAAACATATGTTTGTAACTACAGCTGCTCCCTGACTTACGACGGGGTTAGGGACCGGCATCCAGGTCGTAAGTCGAAATAGTCGTAAGTCGGAAATGCTTAAATAGGACATAGAAAATAAAAAATGGGGGCCTCTTTTCCTTCTCAGCACCACAAAACACTCAATTTTAAGCTTGCCAGCCATTTTAAAGTGAATTACAGACGAAAATTTTGTCTGTGTATTGACTTTGGGACTCGAAAATACGTAATTGACCAAATTTTGGTACGACTGAGGCAGGTCGTAAGTGCGGGTGGACGTAAGTCGAGTAGGTCGTAAGTCGGGGAGTAGCTGTAGTTCCCTGTACTGCATATATTATCAATATATTAAATAAATGTTAAAATGACTAATAATTTTAACATAAAACATGAAAAAATATTAAAACGCACAACTTTATTGATATTTACTCCACTGGAAATGAATGTAAGCATAGAACAGATTATTGTATTGGCAGAGTAGCCCATCAGCTGACCAGCTGATGCTCACAACAAAACGTGATTTTCGTAAGGATTTCGTTAATCAAATTTTTGCTCGTTAACCGAATTGAAGATTCTTATGAAAGGTAATTCGTTAACCGAAATTTCGTTAACCGAACCTTTCGTTAACCGAACCTTTTGTTAACCAAGAGACCACTGTATGTTCCAGCAAGCAATGCAAATGCTTCTAGATGACGACCCAAACAGAGAACGTAGCTCAAAGGTTCAACGCAGCATTGATGACAGTCTTGGTTGTTACACTGAGATCTATAAGAAGAAGAAGAGTAGTAGCACCAAGCAGTCAACACTAGATTAATATGTTCGTCGTGGGACGGCAGAAGGAACTTCTTCACAACAGCCGGCAGCCGAGGAGGAGCAAACAGCGGCGGAGGAACCCCAGTCAGAACAGGAGGAGGAGGAGGAGGCAGCTGCAGAGTCTCAGTGACTCACCACCCTTCTCTCCCACCACCCTCCTCCGCTCCAACCATACTCCTCCCCTCCCACCATCCACCTCATCCGCTCCACTACCCACCACACACTCGCTCTACCACCTCCGCCCATCAGTGAGTACCAATACAAACTTAGTAGTTGTATATGTATGCATTATTTTCTATAGAAATGGCAATGATTTTCTGTATATGCAATGTATTTCATGGGGCAAAGGGAGGCTCAGAAACATAACTCCCATATTTAATCTATTTCTTATCAGGATAATTGATCTGCTTAACGTTTCGTATTACGTTGCATTTTTAGGAATGTAATCTGAAATTAAGCGAGAACTTACTGTATATCATATTTGTATCACTTATGTTATTTGTCAATCAAGTGAAACATTCCCCAATTATATAACTATATTTTTAGCCTTCCTGCTGCCATGCTCTTATAATAAACTGTTAATTAATAATAATAATAATAATAATAATAATATTATTATTATTATTATTATTATTATTATTATTATTATTATTATTATTAAAATGCATACAAATTTATAATAATGAGGAAATCGTCTCACAAATGATAAGAAACACGACAACAAAATGTAATTTTGAGAAAATGCGAGTAACTGTATCCCCAAGTCAACTCCGTGCCTTGTTATTAAAGTTCAGTTGGTTGGGTTGCCATCCGGAGCCAGCGCCAGCTAGGTTGATACATAGATCAAACTTACAGAATTTCTTTCGTAGCCTTCTAGCCAACCCAACATGAAGGATGTTGGTAATTTTTTATTTATTTATTTATTTTTTTTTACGGGATTATCCCACCTGGGCACAGTTCACTGGGTTAGGGACCCAATTCCAGGTCGTAAGTCGAAAATCCGAAAATAATACATAGAAAATAAAAAATGGGTGTCTCTTTTTCTTCTCAGCACCACAAAACTCTCACTTTTACGCTTGCCAGCCATTTTAAAGGGAATTACAAATTTTTTTTTTGTCAGTACACAGCACAATCACTAACGTCGGGACTTGAAAATACGTAATTTTAAAATTTTTTAGTACGATTCGGGCGGTCGCATGTCCGGGTGGTCGTAAGTCGAGTAGGTCGTAAGTTGAAGAGTGGCTGTATTAATAACAGTAAATCCAGTGAAATATGGCAGGGAGCGAGAAGAGCTACAACTGCAGAGGATGTGTTAACCAGCAGTCACTCCTCTTACCTGCTCCCATTGCCAGGCATAGCCAAGCGTACGTATGGTAAACATACATGACTTTCTTTTCTCTCTTCACTTTTTTTGGCGTCTTCCCGCGGCTGGATGAAGGTGGTTGAGGGCATTTGGAAGCCATCACAAGCTTGAGGATCACATTTGTTATGAGAGCAGAATAGCACATGTGTGAGACAGACAAGTGTTTATCCCGGACTGCGGCGGAGTGAGTGAGTGGGCCAACCTCCCGGGACAAGAGAGACACCTTGTTTGATGCCACAAAACTCATGCGCTCCCCGTACCGGCCATGCAAATGTCGGCAACTTTAAAACTACTCGCAGACATTGTTGGGTACATCCAGGGTGTCATCCATGAATAATAGAGGACCGCGAATTATCTGGACATGCTGTATTTATATTCCTCATCAATGAATTTAGGACTGCTTATTCGTGGAGCACGTAAAAACATTGATGAGAATACTGACTGTTTGACTCTATTATGATGGGCAGAATAATAATGAATATATGAACACACATTAGTGGATTTGCTATAAATACTGAATTTAAAGGTGTTACTTACTCTGTGGACCAGACAGCCTAGGAATGGTAATTTGCAGTCACTCTAATTCCACAGTGAATCTGATCTAGGGGGCGTAGTTGTTAAGTTGTGGTAAAAAACTTCTAAGTCCTCATTACATGGCAAAAGACATATTACATCATCTACATATCTAAAGCAAACTGCTGAAGGTGGTAAAATTTTACTTAGTAGTTTCTTCTCAAAAGTTCCATATACAGTGGTCCCTCGGTTAACGAACGCCTCGGTTAACGAATTACCTTCCATAAGAATCTTTATTTCGGTTAGCCCAAAAAAATTCGGTTAACGAAATTCTTACGAAAACGTTTCAACATATTTTGGCTTGCTCACCAGCTGGAAAATTAGTCCGCCAATACAGTAATCGGTTCTAGGGCTTATACAGTGACCCCTCGTTTAATGAACACTTCGGTTAACGTAATTTCGATTGACGAACTGCCTTCCATAAGGATCTTCAATTCGGTTAACGAAGTTCTTACGAACCGACCTCAACATGTTTTCGCTTGCACTGACCGGGCAACCAGCTTTAGTATCAGTCCGCCAATACATTAATCGGTTCTAGGGCTTAAATTCCTTACTATTTTAGTAAATATCAAGAAGTTTATACTATTCAATAATTTTAAAAGTTTAATATTCAATTTTTTAGTAATTTTAACAATTATTGAACATAATTGAAGGTAAAGTGACTAGTTTAATGTGCGGCATCCAGCCTCTTAACACAGCAAACAGGAGTTAGTCTCTCTCTGTTTTCACTGGAGGTAACATCTTGCTTGAGACTCTCTTCAACTAAATGCTTTTTTTCTGTGTTTCCAAGCAAATTATTGGTCATTTTGAAATATATTTTACATATTGACAATATATAATGCAGTGCCGTGTTGATATAAAGAAAATAATCTTGAAATACACCAAGAGAACTAAAATTTTATGGATGAAATGGTGCCATGGGGTGACTTCTCTTCCACCCCAATGCCTTTTCTTCTTCCTTCTCCTCCACCCCCATTCTAATTCCCATCATCATCATCATCCAGGAGCCTTCTACATACACACCTCAAAGTAAGTGAACTTTTCTACCATTTTTGTTGAATTTAGGAAATTTTCGGTGAGCTGGAACCAATTACCCAAAAACCCATTGAAACAATGGTTTCAGTTAACGAACTTTTCGGTTAATGAACGACCTTCTGGAACGGATTGAGTTCGTTAATGGAGGGGTCACTGTATTTGTTTCCATTGGAGTAAATATCAAGAAGGTTGTGCTATTAAATATTTTTCCAAGTTTTATATTAAAATTATTAGTCATTTTAACACTTGTTTAACATAATTGCAGTACAGGGAACTAGTTTTTGGTGCGCCCATCAGCCACTTCACTCACCCACCAAGGCGTCAGTTTGTGTGTGTGTTCAGTGGAGGAAACATCTTGCTTGTGGGTCTCTTGAACACAGAGTATTTTTACGTTTTTACAGTGCATTTATTGGTCATTCTGAAATTTATTTAACATATTCACAATATATAGCACAGTGCAGTGTTGATTTAGATAAAATAATCTTGAGTTACACCTAGTGAACTTAAAATTTTGTAGGTGAAATGACTGCATCAAGCATGGGTCCCCTGAAAGGTGATTTTTCCTCCATCCCCACTTCCTTCTCTTCTCCCTTCTCCTCCACCCCAACTTCTAATTCCCATCATCATCATCATCAACCAGGAGCCTTCTACATACACACCTCAAAGTAAGTGTACTTTACTGCATTGTTTTTTTTTTACTTTGTATGTACTTTTTGGTGAGCTGGAACCAATTACCCAATATCCCATTGAAACAATGGATTAGGTTAACGAACGACCTTCTGGAACGAATTGTGTTCGTTAACCGTGGGACCACTGTATTAGTTGCTCAATACTGGTGAAATTGGATTACCCATTGCCATACCAAATTTTTTAGCATAATATTTCCCATTGAATTCAAATTTACAATCCTTAATATTGTACTGTATACAGTTTGATAAGTTCAATGAAAAAATTTTTTGAGACGGGCAAGGAAATATTCTCCAGGGAAATCTGTGAGGAACCCCAGCAAATGACTTACTGGGACCTTTATAAAGAGTGATGTTACCTCAAAATTGATCAGTTTAAAATCATAAAGAAGTCTCATTGTTCTCTTTCAGAAACTGCACTCATCATGTCTCTTGCTCCAGGTTAGGTTAGGTTTCTTGAGAATTGTCCAGCTCTTGGCCTAGCTGAGAGACAGTGTAATGAGATTTGTCCGTATCATTAGGTTTGGTAAGGTTAGGTTATGGTGGGTTGGGTATATTAGGGTAGGTTAGGTTATGGTGGGTGAGGTTAAGGTAAGTTATATTAAGTTAGGTTATAGGGGGTTAGGTTAAGATAGGGTTAAATTAAGTTAGGTTGCTCTTGGCCTAAAAATAAAGCACTGGAAAATATATATACAGTACTGTATAAATAAAAATTTCATGATGAATATGAAAGATTTTTTCTATACATGTTACAGTGAGCGGAAGTCTGCCACTGTATGTACCAGCAGATGTCGTGGACAAGTACCCACAACTTTCCCATCTGTTAGAAGATCTCACTCACCGCCTCACCCCAACTGGTATACACAAGACCACCTATGCCAAGCTCCTGCATGCTTCCTATGCCATGAAACATGCCAGGTACTTTTCATAACATAACTGTATATTTTTCTTCATTTATTTATGTGCTTCCAAGTTATATAGGAACAGAAATGTCAATAAAGGAAAGAAATTATCAAGACAGATGAGTGTAAGATGTGAGAGTAGAGATCTCTAATAACCTGTTGGAATACTGTGTATCTATCGGTCTAATTAGCGTATATTTCCCTGGACTCTTTCTAACTAAGTAATTTACTCACTAACTAACTAAACTAAATTAACTAAGCCAAATAAACTAACTAACTAAACTAACTAAGCCAAATAAACTAACCAGTAACTAACTAAACTCAATTCAACTCAACTCAACCCAACCCAACCCAAATAATAATAGTTGCCCCTCGTGTAACGAGGATGGTCGGCCCTAGGGCTACCTAGGCGTGAAGTTGTTCAAGGTTTAAAAGCTGTAGCCAACACAACAACCACACCCTGAGTTAAGGAGTTGCATGACCCAGTGTCAAGGAATAGTCCGAGAAGACCGGACAACTCGCCAACTACCCCAGAACACAATCCGCAAATTGATTAACATCGGGGTCCCCAATTACTGCTGGGTAGACAGAGGCAGATGGCATAAAGAAACTTGCCCATAGTTTCACCCTGCCCAGGGATCGAACCCGTGTCGCTCGCTTACAAGACGAGCATGCTGACCATTACACCACAGGTCACCCATATATATATATATATATATATATATATATATATATATATATATATATATATATATATATATATATATATATATACAGTGACCCCTCGTTTAACGAACGCCTCGGTTAACGAAATTTCGGTTAACGAACTGCCTTCCATAAGGATCTTCAATTCGGTTAACGAACAAAAATTCGGTTAACGAATTTCTTACGAACCGACCTCAACATGTTTTCGCTTGCACTGACCAGGCAACCAGCTTTAGTATCAGTCCGCCAATACATTAATCGGTTCTAGGGCTTAAATTCCTTACTATTTTAGTAAATATCAAGAAGTTTATACTATTCAATAATTTTAAAAGTTTAATATTAAATTTTTTAGTCATTTTAACAATTATTGAACATAATTGAAGGTAAAGTGACTAGTTTAATGCGCGGCATCCAGCCTCTTAACACAGCAAACAGGCGTTAGTCTCTCTGTTTTCACTGGAGGTAACATCTTGCTTGAGACTCTCTTCAACTAAATGCTTTTTTTCTGTGTTTCCAAGCAAATTATTGGTCATTTTGAAATATATTTTACATATTGACAATATATAATGCAGTGCAGTGTTGATTTAAAGAAAATAATCTTGAATTACACCAAGAGAGCTAAAATTTTATGGGTGAAATGGCGCCATGGGGTGACTTCTCTTCCACCCCAATGCCTTCTCTTCTTCCTTCTCCTCCACCCCCATTCTAAATCCCATCATCATCATCATCATCCAGGAGCCTTCTACAAATACACCTCAAAGTAAGTGAACTTTTCTACCATTTTTGTTGAATTTAGGAAATTTTCGGTGAGCTGGAACCAATTACCCAAAAACCCATTGAAACAATGGTTTCGGTTAACGAACTTTTCGGTTAACGAACGACCTTCTGGAACGGATTGAGTTCGTTAACCGAGGGGTCACTGTATATATATATATATATATATATATATATATATATATATATATATATATATATATAGATATATATATATATATATATATATATATATATATATATATATATATATATATTACACTGTGGTGTAATGGTCAGCATGCTCGCCTTGTAAGCGAGCGGACAGGGGTTCGATCCCCGGGCAGGGTGAAACTATGGGCAAGTTTCTTTATGCCATTTGCCTCTGTCTACCCAACAGTAATTGGGGACCTGGATGTTAATCAATTTGCAGATCGTGTTCTGGGGTAATGGTTAGCCAGTGCAGTTGGCTAGTTGTCCAGTCTTCTCGGACTATTTCTTGATGCTGGGTCACGCAACTCGTTAACTCAAGGTGTAGTTGTTGTTGTTGGCTACAGCTTCTACCCCAGAAACAATTGAATGCCTAGGTGGCCTTAGGGCTGGCCATATTCGTTACATGAAGGGCAAACAATTTATATTTATATTACATGAGATGGGCCACGGTGTTCTTGGGCTCCAGCCTAACCTAACCATTAATAGTGGGGCCATTTAAATTAAGGTTTATTATGGTATTAAACTCACTTTTACCTGTTATTTTCGCCACTGTTCTTCTTACTAGTGGCCTTTTCTGTTGTGACCTTAATGGTCCAATGTTAGTACAGGAGGAAACTGTAGTACAGTACAGTACCTGGAGAATACCTGCCATGGATGGTTGTAAGGGACATCCTCTATGGTGCTGTGGTAGTACAGGATAAAACTGTAGCAGCTCACACTGGCTCTGTTAGCATGGGAGTAAACTGTAGCAGGTCAAACTGGTGTTGTTTATTACAGGAGGATACTGTAGCTGGTCACGCTGGCAGTGTTAGAACAGTACAGAAGGAAACTGCAGTAGGTTACGCTGGCAGTGTTAGTACAGGAGGAGACTGTAGCAGGGTCGTACTGGCAATGTTAGTACAGTACAGTACAGGAGGAAACTGTAGCAGGTTACACTGGCAGTGTTAGTACAGTACAGGAGGAAACTGCAGCAGGTTACGCCGGCAGAGTTAGTACAAGAGGAGACTGTAGCAGTGTCATACTGGCAGTGATAGTACAGTCCAGTACAGAAGGAAACTGTAGCAGGTTACACTGGCAGTGTTAGTACAGTACAGGGGGAACTGTAGCAGGTCACACTGGCAGTGTTAGTACAGTACAGGAGGAAACTGTAGCAGGTCACACTGGTAGTGTTAGTACAGTGCAGGAGGAAACTGTAGCAGGTTACACTGGTAGTGTTCGTACAGTACAAGAGGAAACTGTAGCAGGTTACACTGGTAGTGTTAGTACAGTACAGGAGGAAACTGTAGCACGTTACGCTGGCAGTGTTAGTACAGTACAGGAGGAAACTGTAGTAGGGCACACTGGCAGTGTTAGTACAGTACAGGAGGAAACTGTAGCAGGTTACACTGGTAGTGTTAGTACAGTACAGGAGGAAACTGTAGCAGGTTACACTGGTAGTGTTAGTACAGTACAGGAGGAAACTGTAGTAGGGCACACTGGCAGTGTTAGTACAGTACAGGAGGAAACTGTAACAGATCACACTGGTAGTGTTACTACAGTACAGGAGGAAACTGTAGCAGGTCACATTGGCAGTGTTAGTACAGGAGGAAACTGTAGCAGGGCACACTGGCAGTGTTATTACAAGAGATTGTAGCAGGTCATACTGGCAGTGTTTTTACAAGAGGAGATTGTAGCAGGTCACACTGGCAGTGTTAATACAAGAGGAGATTGTAGCAGGTCATACTGGCAGTGTTAGTACAGGAGGAGATTGTAGGGAGTGTTAGTACAGTAGGAGATTGTAGCAGGTCATACTGGCGGTGTTGGTACAGTACAGCAGGAGATTGTAGCAGGTCATACTGGCAGTTTTATTACAGGAGGAGATTGTAGTAGGTCACACTGGCAGTGTTAGTACAGGAGATTGTAGCAGGTCATACTGGCAGTGTTAGTACAGGAAGAGATTGTAGCAGGTCATACTGGCAGTTTTATTACAGGAGGAGATTGTAGTAGGTCACACTGGCAGTGTTAGTACAGGAGATTGTAGCAGGTCATACTGGCAGTGTTAGTACATGAAGAGATTGTAGCAGGTCATACTGGCAGTGTTAGTACAGGAGGAGATTGTAGCAGGTCATACTGGCAGTGTTAGTACAGGAGGAAACTGTAGCAGGTTACGCTGGCAGTGTTAGTACAGTACAGGAGGAAACTGTAGCAGGGCACACTGGCAGTGTTAGTACAGTACAGGAGGAATCTGTGGCAGGTTACACTGGTAGTGTTAGTACAGTACAGGAGGAAACTGTAGCAGGGCACACTGGTAGTGTTAGTACAGTACAGGAGGAAACTGTAGCAGGTTACACTGGTAGTGTTAGTACAGCACAGGAGGAAACTGTTGCAGGTCACACTGGCAGTGTTAGTACAGGAGGAAACTGTAGCAGGGCACACTGGTAGTGTTAGTACAGTACAGGAGGAAACTGTAGCAGGTTACACTGGCAGTGTTAGTACAGGAGGAAACTGTAGCATGGCACACTGGTAGTGTTAGTACACTACAGGAGGAAACTGTAGCAGGTCACGCTGTCAGTGTTAGTACAGTACAGGAGGAAACTGTAGCAGGTCACGCTGTCAGTGTTAGTACAGTACAGGAGGAAACTGTAGCAGGTCACGCTGGCAGTGTTAGTACAGGGGGAAACTGTAGCAGGGCACACTGGTAGTGTTAGTACAGTACAGGAGGAAACTGTACCAGGTTACACTGGCAGTGTTCGTACAGTACAGGAGGAAACTGTAGCAGGTTACACTGGTAGTGTTACTACAGTATAGGAGGAAACTGTAACAGATCACACTGGTAGTGTTAGTACAGTACAGGAGGAAACAGTAGCAGGTTACACTGGTAGTGTTAGTACAGTAGAGGAGGAAACTGTCGCAGGTTACACTGGCAGTGTTAGTACAGTACAGGAGGAAACTGTAACAGATCACACTGGTAGTGTTAGTACAGTACAGGAGGAAACTGTAGCAGGGCACACTGGTAGTGTTAGTACAGTACAGGAGGAAACTGTAGCAGGTTACACTGGCAGTGTTAGTACAATACAGGAGGAAACTGTAACAGATCACACTGGTAGTGTTAGTACAGTACAGGAGGAAACTGTAGTAGGGCACACTGGTAGTGTTAGTACAGTACAGGAGGAAACTGTAACTGATTATACTGGTAGTGTTAGTACAGTACAGGAGGAAACTGTAGCAGGTCACACTGGTAGTGTTAGTACAGTACAGGAGGAAACTGTAGCAGATCACACTGGTAGTGTTAGTACAGTACAGGAGGAAACTGTAGCAGATCACACTGGTAGTGTTAGTACACTACAGGAGGAAACTGTAGCAGGTCACACTGGTAGTGTTAGTACAGTGCAGGAGGAAACTGTAGCAGGGCACACTGGTAGTGTTAGTACAGCACAGGAGGAAACTGTAGCAGGGCACACTGGTAGTGTTAGTACAGTACAGGAGGAAACTGTAGCATGTCACACTGGTAGTGTTAGTGCAGTACTGGAGGAAACTGTAGCAGGTTACACTGGTAGTGTTCGTACAGTACAGGAGGAAACTGTAGCAGGTTACACTGGTAGTGTTAGTACAGTACAGGAGGAAACTGTAGCAGGTTACGCTGGCAGTGTTAGTACAGTACAGGAGGAAACTGTAGCAGGGCACACTGGCAGTGTTAGTACAGTACAGGAGGAAACTGTAGCAGGTTACACTGGTAGTGTTAGTACAGTACAGGAGGAAACTGTAGCAGGTTACACTGGTAGTGTTAGTACATTGCAGGAGGAAACTGTAGCAGGGCACACTGGTAGTGTTAGGACAGTACAGGAAGAAACTGTAGCATGTCACACTGGTAGTGTTAGTACAGTACAGGAAGAAACTGTAGCAGGTCACATTGGCAGTGTTAGTACAGGAGGAAACTGTAGCAGGTCATACTGGCAGTGTTATTACAGGAGGAGATTGTAGCAGGTCACACTGGCAGTGTTTTTACAAGAGGAGATTGTAGCAGGTTACACTGGCAGTGTTAGTACAGGAGGAGATTGTTGCAGGTCATACTGGCAGTGTTAGTACAGGAGGAGATTGTAGCAGGTCACACTGGGAGTGTTAGTACTGTAGGAGATTGTAGCAGGTCATACTGGCAGTGTTAGTACAGGAGGAGAATGTAGCAGGTCATACTGGCGGTGTTGGTACAGTACAGGAGGAGATTGTAGCAGGTCATACTGGCAGTTTTATTACAGGAGATTGTAGCAGGTCACACTGGCAGTGTTAGTACTGGAGCCTGTATCAGGTCATACTGGCAGTGCTAGTACAGGAGGAGATTGTAGCAGGTCACACTGGCAGTGTTAGTACAGGAGGAGATTGTTGCAGGTCATACTGGCAGTGTTAGTACAGGAGAAAACTGTAGCAGGTTACGCTGGTAGTGTTAGTACATTGCAGGAGGAAACTGTAGCAGGGCACACTGGTAGTGTTAGGACAGTACAGGAAGAAACTGTAGCATGTCACACTGGTAGTGTTAGTACAGTACAGGAGGAAACTGTAGCAGGTTACACTGGTAGTTTTAGTACAGTACAGGAGGAAACTGTAACAGATCACACTGGTAGTGTTAGTGCAGTACTGGAGGAAACTGTAGCAGGTCACACTGGCAGTGTTAGTACAGGAGGAAACTGTAGCAGGGCACACTGGCAGTGTTATTACAAGAGATTGTAGCAGGTCACACTGGCACTGTTAGTACAGGAGACTGTATCAGGTCATACTGGCAGTGTTATTACAGGAGGAGATTGTAGCAAGTCACACTGGCAGTGTTTTTACAAGAGGAGATTGTAGCAGGTCACACTGGCAGTGTTAGTACAGGAGGAGATTGTAGCAGGTCATACTGACAGTGTTAGTACAGTAGGAGATTGTAGCAGGTCATACTGGCAGTGTTAGTACAGGAGGAGAATGTAGCAGGTCATACTGGCGGTGTTGGTACAGTACTGGTGGAGATTGTAGCAGGTCATACTGGCAGTTTTATTGCAGGAGGAGATTGTAGCAGGTCACACTGGCAGTGTTAGTTCAGGAGC
Organism: Homarus gammarus; assembly: GCA_958450375.1. NCBI lineage: Eukaryota > Metazoa > Arthropoda > Malacostraca > Decapoda > Nephropidae > Homarus > Homarus gammarus. Next base: position 482,926 of record CAUDMG010003304.1, on the reverse strand, counting down.
CTGTATCAGGTCATACTGGCAGTTCTAGTACAGGAGGAGATTGTAGCAGGTCACACTGGCAGTGTTAGTACAGGAGGAGATTGTTGCAGGTCATACTGGGTGTTAGTACAGGAGATTGTAGTAGGTCATACTGGCAGTGTTAGTACAGGAGGAGATTGTAGCAGGGCATACTGGCAGTGTTAGTACAGGAGGAGATTGTAGCAGGTCATACTGGCAGTGTTTGTACAGGAGAAAACTGTAGCAGGTTATGCTGGCAGTGTTAGTGCAGTACAGGAAGAAACTGTAGCAGGGCACACTGGCAGTGTTAGTACAGTACAGGAAGAAACTGTAGCATGTCACACTGGTATAGTTAGTACAGTACAGGAAGAAACTGTAGCAGGTTACACTTGTAGTGTTAGTACAGCACAGGAGGAAACTGTAACAGGTCACACTGGTAGTGTTAGTACAGTACAGGAGGAAAGTGTAGCAGGTTACACTGGCAGTGTTAGTACAGTACAGGAGAAAATTGGAGAAGGGTACACTGGTAGTGTTAGTACAGGAGGAAACTGTAGCAGGGCACACTGGTAGTGTTAGTACAGTACAGGAGGAAAGTGTAGCAGGTTACACTGGCAGTGTTAGTGCAGTACAGGAGAAAATTGGAGAAGGGTACACTGGTAGTGTTAGTACAGGAGGAAACTGTAGCAGGTCACACTGGTAGTGTTAGTACAGGAGGAAACTGTAGCAGGGCACACTGGTAGTGTTAGTACAGTACAGGAGGAAACCGTTGCAGGTCACACTGGCAGTGTTTTTACAAGAGGAGATTGTAGCAGGTCACACTGGCAGTGTTAGTACAGGAGGAGATTGTAGCAGGTCACACTGGGAGTGTTAGTACAGTAGGAGATTGTATCACGTCATACTGGCAGTGTTAGTACAGGAGGAGATTGTAGCAGGTCATACTGGCGGTGTTGGTACAGTACAGGAAGAGATTGTAGCAGGTCATGCTGGCAGTGTTAGTACAGTACATGAGGAGATTGTAGCAGGTCATACTGCCAGTGTTAGTACAGGAGGAGATTGTAGCAGGTCATACTGACAGTGTTAGTACATTAGGAGATTGTAGCAGGTCATACTGGCAGTGTTAGTACAAGAGGAGATTGTAGCAGGTCACACTGGGAGTGTTGGTACAGGAGACTGTATCAGGTCATACTGGCAGTGTTATTACAGGAGGAGACTATATCAGGTCATACTGGTAGTGTTATTACAAGAGGAGATTGTAGGAGGTCACACTGGCAGTGTTAGTACAGGAGACTGTATCAGGTCATACTGGCAGTGTTATTACAGGAGGAGATTGTAGCAGGTCACACTGGCAGTGTTAGTACAGGAGACTGTATCAGGTCATACTGGCAGTGTTATTACAGGAGGAGACTATATCAGGTCATACTGGTAGTGTTATTACAAGAGGAGATTGTAGGAGGTCACACTGGCAGTGTTAGTACAGGAGACTGTATCAGATCATACTGGCAGTGCTAGTACAGGAGGAGATTGTAGCTGGTCACACTGGCACTGTTAGTACAGTACAGGAGAAAATTGTAGCAGGGTACACTGGTAGTGTTCGTACAGGAGGAAACTGTAGCAGGGCACACTGGTAGTGTTAGTACAGTACAGGAGGAAACTGTAGCAGGTTACACTGGCAGTGTTAGTACAGTACAGGAGAAAATTGTAGCAGGGCACACTGGTAGTGTTAGTACAGTACAGGAGGAAACTGTTGCAGGTTACACTGGCAGTGTTTTTACAAGAGGAGATTGTAGCAGGTCACACTGGCAGTGTTAGTACAGGAGGAGATTGTAGCAGGTCATACTGGCAGTGTTAGTACAGGAGGAGATTGTAGCAGGTCACACTGGGAGTGTTAGTACAGTAGGAGATTGTAGCACGTCATACTGGCAGAGTTAGTACAGGAGGAGATTGTAGCAGGTCATACTAGCGGTGTTGGTACAGTACAGGAAGAGATTGTAGCAGGTCATACTGGCAGTGTTAGTACAGTACATGAGGAGATTGTAGCAGGTCATACTGGCAGTGTTAGTACAGTAGGAGATTGTAGCAGGTCATACTGGCAGTGTTAGTACATTAGGAAATTGCAGCAGGTCATACTGGGAGTGTTAGTACAGGAGACTGTATCAGGTCATACTGGCAGTGTTATTACAGGAGGAGACTATATCAGGTCATACTGGTAGTGTTATTACAAGAGGAGATTGTTGGAGGTCACACTAGCAGTGTTAGTACAGGAGACTGTATCAGGTCATACTGGCAGTGTTATTACAGAAGGAGATTGTAGCAGGTCACACTGGCAGTGTTAGTACAGGAGACTGTATCAGGTCATACTGGCAGTGCTAGTACAGGAGGAGATTGTAGCTGGTCACACTGGCAGTTTTAGTACAGGAGGAGATTATTGCAGGGCATACTGGCAGTGTTAGTACAGGAGGAGATTGTTGTAGGTCATACTGGCAGTGTTAGTACAGGAGATTGTTTCAGGTCATACTGGCAGTGTTAGTACAGGAGGAGATTGTAGCAGATCATACTGGTAATTGTTAGTACAGGAGGAGATTGTAGCAGATCATACTGGCAGTGTTAGTACAGGAGATTGTAGCAGGTCATACTGGCAGTGCTGGTATAGGAGGAGATTGTAGCAGGTCACACTGGCAGTGTTAGTATAGGAGGAGATTGTAGCAGGTCATACTGGCAGTGTTAGTACAGGATGAGATTGTTGCAGGTCACACTAGGAGAGTTAGTACAGTAGGAGATTGTAGCAGATCAAACTGGCAGTGTTAGTACAGGAGGAGATTGTAGCAGGTCATACTGGCAGTGTTAGTACAGGAGGAGATTGTACCAGGTCATACTGGCAGTGCTAGTACAGGAGGAGATTGTAGCAGGTCACACTAGCAGTGTTAGTATAGGAGGAGATTGTAGCAGGTAATACTGGCAGTGTTAGTACAGGAGGAGATTGTAGCAGGTCACACTGGGAGTGTTAGTACAGTAGGAGATTGTAGCAGGTCATACTGGCAGTGTTAGTACAGGATGAGTTTGTAGCAGGTCACACTGGGAGAATTAATACAGTAGGAGATTGTAGCAGATCAAACTGGCAGTGTTAGTACAGGAGGAGATTGTAGCAGGTCATACTGGCAGTGTTAGTACAGGAGGAGATTGTACGAGGTCATACTGGCAGTGCTAGTACAGGAGGAGATTGTAGCAGGTCACACCAGCCGTGTTAGTATAGGAGGAGATTGTAGCATGTAATACTGGCAGTGTTAGTACAGGAGGAGATTGTAGCAGGTCAACCTGAAGGTGTTTTTAAAGGAGGAGATTGTAGCAGGTCACACTGGCAGTGTTAGTACAGGAGGAGATTGTAGCAGGTCATACTGGCATTGTTAGTACAGGAGGAGATTGTAGCAGGTCACACTGGGAGTGTTAGTGCAGTAGGAGATTGTAGCAGGTCATACTGGCAGTGTTATTACAGGAGGAGATTGTAGCAGGTCATACTGGCGGTGTTGGTACAGTACAGGAGGAGATTGTAGCAGGTCATACTGGCAGTGTTAGTACAGTACAGGAGGAAACTGTAGTAGGTTACACTGGCAGTGTTAGTACAGTACAGGAGAAAACTGTAGCAGGGCACACTGGTAGTATTAGTACAGGAGGAAACTGTAGCAGGGCACACTGGTAGTGTTACTACAGTACAGGATGAAACTGTAGCAGGTTACACTGGTAGTGTTAGTACAGTACAGGAGGAAACTGTAGCAGGGCATGCTGGTAGTGTTAGTACAGCACAGGAGGAAACTGTAGCAGGTCAAACTGGCAGTGTTAGTACAGTACAGGAGGAAATTGTGGCGGGTCACACTGGCAGTGTTTGTACAGGAGACTGTATCAGGTCATAATGGCAGTGTTAGTACAGGAGGAGATTGTAGCAAGTCATGCTGGTAATGTTAGTGCAGGATGAGACTGTATTAGGTCATACTGGCAGTGATATTACAGGAGGAGATTGTAGCAGGTCATACTGGTAGTGTTAGTACAGGAGGAGATTGTAGCAGGTCATACTGGCAGTGTTAGTACAGGAGGAGATTGTAGCAGGTCATACTGGCAGTGTTAGTAGAGGAGGAGATTGTAGCAGGTCACATTGGGAGAGTTAGTTCAGGAGACTGTATCAGGTCATACTGGCAGTGTTATTACAGGAGTAGATTGTAGCAGGTCACACTGGCAGTGTTTTTACAAGAGGAGATTGTAGGAGGTCACACTGACAGTGTTTTTACAAGAGGAGATTGTAGCAGATCACACTGGCAGTGTTAGTACAGGAGGAGATTGTAGCAGGTCATACTGGCAGTGTTTGTACAGGAGGAGATTGTAGCAGGTCATACTGGCAATTGTTAGTATAGGAGGAGATTGTAGCAGATCATACTGGCAGTGTTATTACAGGAGGAGATTGTAGCAAGTCATACTGGCAGTGTTAGTACAGGAGGAGATTGTAGCAGGTCATACTGGCATTGTTAGTACAGGAGATTGTAGCAGGTCACACTGGGAGTGTTAGTACAGTAGGAGATTGTAGCAGGTCACACTGGCAGTGTTAGTACAGGAGGAGATTGTAGCAGGTCACACTGGCAGTGTTAGTACAGGAGGAGATTGTAGCAGGTCATACTGGCAGTGCTAGTACAGGAGGAGATTGTAGCAGGTCACACTGGCAGTGTTAGTATAGGAGGAGATTGTTGCAGGTCATACTGGCAGTGTTATTACAGGCTGAGATTGTAGCAGGTCACACTGGGAGAGTTAATACAGTAGGAGATTGTAGCAGATCAAACTGGCAGTGTTAGTACAGGAGGAGATTGTACCTGGTCATACTGGCAGTGCTAGTACAGGAGGAGATTGTAGCAGGTCACACTAGCAGTGTTAGTATAGGAGGAGATTGTAGCATGTAATACTGGCAGTGTTAGTACAGGAGGAGATTGTAGCAGGTCAACCTGGCAGTGTTTTTACAAGAGGAGATTGTAGCAGGTCACACTGGCAGGGTTAGTACAGGAGGAGATTGTAGCAGGTCATACTGGCAGTGTTACTACAGGAGGAGATTGTAGCAGGTCACACTGGGAGTGTTAGTACAGTAGGAGATTGTAGCAGGTCATACTGGCAGTGTTAGTACAGGAGGAGATTGTAGCAGGTCATACTGGCGGTGTTGGTACAGTACATGAGGAGATTGTAGTAGGTCATACTGGCAGTGTTAGTACAGGAGGAAATTGTAGTAGGTCATACTGGCGGTTTTGGTACAGTACAGGAGGAGATTGTAGCAGGTCATACTGGCAGTGTTAGTACAGGAGGAGATTGTAGCAGGTCATACTGGCAGTGTTAGTACAGGAGGAGATTGTAGCAGATCATACTGGCAGTGTTAGTACATTAGGAGATTGTAGCAGGTCATACTGGCAGTGTTAGTACAGGAGGAGATTGTAGCAGGTCACACTGGGAGTGTTCGTAAAGGAGACTGTTTCAGGTCATACTGGCAGTGTTATTACAGGAGGAGACTGTATCAGGTCATACTGGTAGTGTTATTACAAGAGGAGATTGTAGGAGGTCACACTGGCAGTGTTAGTACAGGAGACTGTATCAGGTCATACTGGCAGTGTTATTACAGGAGGAGATTGTAGCAGGTCACATTGGCAGTGTTAGTACAGGAGGAGATTGTAGCAGGTCATACTGGCAGTGTTAGTACAGGAGGAGATTGTAGCAGGTCATACTGGCAGTGTTAGTACAGGAGGAGATTGTAGCAGATCATACTGGCAGTGTTAGTATAGAAGGAGATTGTAGCAGATCATTCTGGCTGTGTTAGTATAGGAGGAGATTGTAGCAGGTCATATTGGCAGTGTTCGCAGTGTTAGTACAGGAGGAGATTGTAGCAAGTCATTCTGGCACTGTTAGTACAGGAGATTGTAGCAGGTCATACTGGCAGTTTTATTACAGGAGGAGATTGTCGTAGGTCACACTGGCAGTGTTAGTACAGGAGATTGTAGCAGGTCATACTGGCAGTGTTAGTACAGGAAGAGATTGTAGCAGGTCATACTGGCAGTGTTAGTACAGGAGGAGATTGTAGCAGGTCATACTGGCAGTGTTAGTACAGCAGGAAACTGTAGCAGATGACGCTGGCAGTGTTAGTACAGTACAGGAGGAAACTGTAGCAGGGCACACTGGCAGTGTTAGTACAGTACATGAGGAATCTGTGGCAGGTTACACTGGTAGTGTTAGTGCAGTACAGGAGGAAACTGTAGCAGGGCACACTGGTAGTGTTAGTACAGCACAGGAGGAAACTGTAGCATGTTACACTGGTAGTGTTAGTACAGCACAGGAGGAAACTGTAGCAGGTCACACTGGCAGTGTTAGTACAGAAGGAAACTGTCGCAGGGCACATTGGTAGTGTTAGTACACTACAGGAGGAATCTGTAGCAGGTGACACTGGCAGTGTTAGTACAGTGCAGGAGGAAACTGTAGCAGGGCACACTGGTAGTGTTAGTACAGTACAGGACGAAACTGTACCAGGTTACACTGGCAGTGTTCGTACAGTACAGGAGGAAACTGTAGCAGGTTACACTGGCAGTGTTAGTACAGTACATGAGGAAACTGAAGCAGGGGACACTGGCAGTGGTTAGTACAGGAGGAAACTGTAGCAGGTCACACTGGCAGTGTTAGTACAGTACAGGAGGAAACTGTAGCAGGTCACGCTGGCAGTGTTAGTACAGTACAGGAGGAAACTGTAGCAGGTCACGCTGGCAGTGTTAGTTCAGTACAGGAGGAAACTGTAGCAGGTCACGCTGGCAGTGTTAGTTCAGTACAGGAGGAAACTGTAGCAGGTCACGCTGGCAGTGTTAGCACAGTACAAGAGGAAACTGTAGCAGGTTACACTGGCAGTGTTAGTACAGTACAGGAGAAAACTGTAGCAGGGCACACTGGTAGCGTTAGTACAGGAGGAAACTGTAGCAGATCACACTGGTAGTGTTAGTACAGTACAGGAGGAAACTGTAGCAGGTTACACTGGTAGTGTTAGTACAGTATAGGAGGAAACTGTAACAGATCACACTGGTAGTGTTAGTACAGTACAGGAGGAAACTGTAGCAGGTTACACTGGTAGTGTTAGTACAGTAGAGGAGGAAACTGTAGCAGGTTACACTGGCAGTGTTAGTACAGTACAGGAGAAAACTGTAACAGATCACACTGGTAGTGTTAGTACAGTACAGGAGGAAACTGTAGCAGGGCACACTGGTAGTGTTAGTACAGTACAGGAGGAAACTGTAGCAGGGTACACTGGTAGTGTTAGTACAGTACAGGAGGAAACTGTAGCAGATCACACTGGTAGTGTTAGTACAGTACAGGAGGAAACTGTAGTAGGGCACACTGGTAGTGTTAGTACAGTACAGGAGGAAACTGTAGCAGGTTACACTGGCAGTGTTAATACAGTACAGGAGGAAACTGTAACAGATCACACTGGTACTGTTAGTGCAGTACAGGAGGAAACTGTAGCAGGGCACACTGGTAGTGTTAGTACAGTACAGGAGGAAACTGTAGCATGTTACACTGGCAGTGTTAGTACAATACAGGAGGAAACTGTAGTAGGGCACACTGGTAGTGTTAGTACAGTACAGGAGGAAACTGTAACTGATTATACTGGTAGTGTTAGTACTGTACAGGAGGAAACTGTAGGAGGGCACACTGGTAGTGTTAGTACAGTACAGGAGGAAACTGTAACAGATCACACTGGTAGTGTTAGTACAGTACAGGAGGAAACTGTAGTAGGGCACACTGGTAGTGTTAGTACAGTACAGGAGGAAACTGTAACTGATTATACTGGTAGTGTTAGTACTGTACAGGAGGAAACTGTAGCAGGGCACACTGGTAGTGTTAGTACAGTACAGGAGGAAACTGTAACTGATTATACTGGTAGTGTTAGTACAGTACAGGAGGAAACTGTAGCATGTCACACTGGTAGTGTTAGTACAGTACAGGAGGAAACTGTAGCAGGTTACACTGGTAGTGTTCGTACAGTACAGGAGGAAACTGTAGCAGGTTACACTGGTAGTGTTAGTACAGTACAGGAGGAAACTGTAGCAGGTTACGCTGGCAGTGTTAGTACAGTACAGGAGGAAACTGTAGCAGGTTACACTCTTAGTGTTAGTACAGTACAGGAGGAAGCTGTAGCAGGTTACACTGGTAGTGTTAGTACATTGCAGGAGGAAACTGTAGCAGGGCACACTGATAGTGTTAGGACAGTACAGGAAGAAACTGTAGCATGTCACACTGGTAGTGTTAGTACAGTACAGGAGGAAACTGTAGCAGGTTACACTGGTAGTTTTAGTACAGTACAGGAGGAAACTGTAACAGATCACACTGGTAGTGTTAGTACAGTACTGAAGGAAACTGTAGCAGATCACATTGGCAGTGTTATTACAGGAGGAAACTGTAGCAGGGCACACTGGCAGTGTTATTACAAGAGATTGTAGCAGGTCACACTGGCACTGTTAGTACAGGAGAAAACTGTAGCAGGTTACGCTGGCAGTGTTAGTACAGTACAGGAGGAAACTGTAGCAGGGCACACTGGCAGTGTTAGTACAGTACAGGAGGAAACTGTAGCAGGGCACACTGGCAGTGTTAGTACAGTACAGGAGGAAACTGTAGCAGGTTACACTGGTAGTGTTAGTACAGTACAGGAGGAAACTGTAGCAGGTTACACTGGTATAGTTAGTACAGTACAGGAAGAAACTGTAGCAGGTTACACTTGTAGTGTTAGTACAGCACAGGAGGAAACTGTAGCAGGTTACACTTGTAGTGTTAGTACAGCACAGGAGGAAACTGTAGCAGGTCCCACTGGCAGTGTTAGTACAGGAGGACTCTGTAGTAGGGCACACTGGTAGTGTTAGTACAGTACAGGAGGAAACTGTCGCAGGTTACACTGGCAGTGTTAGTACAGGAGGAAACTGTAGCATGGCACACTGGTAGTGTTAGTACAGGAGGAACCTGTCGCAGGGCACACTGGTATTGTTAGTACAGTACAGGAGGAAACTGTAGCAGGTTACACTGGCAGTGTTAGTACAGTACAGGAGAAAATTGTAGCAGGGCACACTGGTAGTGTTAGTACAGGAGGAAACTGTAGCAGGGCACACTGGTAGTGTTAGTACAGTACAGGAGGAAACTGTTGCAGGTCACACTGGCAGTGTTTTTACAAGAGGAGATTGTAGCAGGTCACACTGGGAGTGTTAGTACAGTATGAGATTGTAGCACGTCATACTGGCAGTGTTTGTACAGGAGGAGATTGTAGCAGGTCATACTGGCGGTGTTGGTACAGTACAGGAAGAGATTGTAGCAGGTCATACTGGCAGTGTTAGTACAGTACATGAGGAGATTGTAGCAGGTCATACTGGCAGTGTTAGTATAGGAGGAGATTGTAGCAGGTCATACTGACAGTGTTAGTACATTAGGCGATTGTAGCAGGTCATACTGGCAGTGTTAGTACAGGAGGAGATTGTTGCAGGTCACACTGGGAGTGTTAGTACAGGAGACTGTATTAGGTCATACTGGCAGTGTTATTACAGGAGGAGACTATTTCAGGTCATACTGGTAGTGTTATTACAAGAGGAGATTGTAGGAGGTCACACTGGCAGTGTTAGTACAGGAGACTGTATCAGGTCATACTGGCAGTGTTATTACAGGAGGAGATGGTAGCAGGTCACACTGGCAGTGTTAGTGCAGGAGACTGTATCAGGTCATACTGGCAGTGTTAGTACAGGAGGAGATTGTAGCTGGTCACACTGGCAGTGTTAGTATAGTACAGGAGAAAATTGTAGTAGGGCACACTGGAGGAAACTGTAGGAGGGCACACTGGTAGTGTTAGTACAATACAGGAGGAAACTGTAGCAGGTTACACTGGCAGTGTTAGTACAGTACAGGAGAAAATTGTAGCAGGGCACACTGGTAGTGTTAGTACAGGAGGAAACTGTAGCAGGGCACACTGGTAATGTTAGTACATTACAGGAGGAAACTGTTGCAGGTCACGCTGGCAGTGTTTTTACAAGAGGAGATTGTAGCAGGTCATACTGGCAGTGTTTGTACAGGAGATTGTAGCAGGTCACACTGGGAGTGTTAATACAGTAGGAGATTGTAGCACATCATACTGGCAGTGTTTGTACAGGAGGAGATTGTAGCAGGTCATACTGGCGGTGTTGGTAGAGTACAGGAAGAGATTGTAGCAGGTCATACTGGCAGTGTTAGTACAGTACATGAGGAGATTGTAGCAGGTCATACTGGCAGTGTTAGTACAGGAGGAGATTGTAGCAGGTCATACTGGCAGTGTTAGTACATTAGGAGATTGTAGCAGGTCATACTGGCAGTGTTAGTACAGGAAGAGATTGTAGCAGGTCACACTGGGAGTGTTAGTACAGGAGACTGTATCAGGTCATACTGGCAGTGTTATTGCAGGAGGAGACTATATCAGGTCATACTGGTAGTGTTATTACAAAAGGAGATTGTAGGAGGTCACACTGGCAGTGTTAGTACAGGAGACTGTATCAGGTCATACTGGCAGTGCTAGTACAGGAGGAGATTGTAGGAGGTCACACTGGCAGTTTTAGTACAGGAGGAGATTATTGCAGGTCATACTGGCAGTGTTAGTACAGGAGGAGATTGTTGCAGGTCATACTGGCAGTGTAAGTACAGGAGATTGTTTCAGGTCATAGTGGCAGTGTTAGTACATGAGGAGATTGTAGCAGATCAAACTGGGAGATTGTTAGTATAGGAGGAGATTGCAGCAGATCATACTGGCAGTGTTAGTACTGGAGGAGATTGTAGCAGGTCATACTGGCAGTGTTAGTACAGGAGGAGATTGTAGCAGGTCATACTGGCATTGTTAGTACAGGAGGAGATTGTTGCAGGTCATACTTGCAGTGTTAGTACAGGAGGAGATTGTAGCAGGTCATACTGGCAGTGCTAGTACAGGAGGAGATTGTAACAGGTCACACTGGCAGTGTTAGTATAGGAGGAGATTGTAGGTCATACTGGCAGTGTTAGTACAGGATGAGATTGTAGCAGGTCACACTGGGAGAATTAATACAGTAGGAGATTGTAGCAGATCAAACTGGCAGTGTTAGTACAGGAGGAGATTGTAGCAGGTCATACTGGCAGTGTTAGTACAGGAGGAGATTGTACGAGGTCATACTGGCAGTGCTAGTACAGGAGGAGATTGTAGCAGGTCACACTAGCCGTGTTAGTATAGGAGGAGATTGTAGCATGTAATACTGGCAGTGTTAGTACAGGAGGAGATTGTAGCAGGTCAACCTGGCAGTGTTTTTACAAGAGGAGATTGTAGCAGGTCACACTGGCAGTGTTAGTACAGGAGGAGATTGTAGCAGGTCATACTGGCATTGTTAGTACAGGAGGAGATTGTAGCAGGTCACACTGGGAGTGTTAGTACAGTAGGAAATTGTAGCAGGTCATACTGGCAGTGTTATTACAGGAGGAGATTGTAGCAGGTCATACTGGCGGTGTTGGTACAGTACAGGAGGAGATTGCAGCAGGTCATACTGGCAGTGTTAGTACAGTACAGGAGGAAACTGTAGTAGGTTACACTGGCAGTGTTAGTACAGTACAGGAGAAAACTGTAGCAGGGCACACTGGTAGTATTAGTACAGGAGGAAACTGTAGCAGGGCACACTGGTAGTGTTAGTACAGTACAGGATGAAACTGTAGCAGGTTACACTGGTAGTGTTAGTACAGTACAGGAGGAAACTGTAGCAGGGCACGCTGGTAGTGTTAGTACAGCACAGGAGGAAACTGTAGCAGGTCAAACTGGCAGTGTTAGTACAGTACAGGAGGAAATTGTGGCGGATCACACTGGCAGTGTTTGTACAGGAGACTGTATCAGGTCATAATGGCAGTGTTAGTACAGGAGGAGATTGTAGCAAGTCATACTGGTAATGTTAGTGCAGGATGAGACAGTATTAGGTCATACTGGCAGTGATATTACAGGAGGAGATTGTAGCAGGTCATACTGGTAGTGTTAGTACAGGAGGAGATTGTAACAGGTCATACTGGCAATTGTTAGTATAGGAGGAGATTGTAGCAGATCATACTGGCAGTGTTAGTACAGGAGGAGATTGTAGCAGGTCATACTGGCAGTGTTAGTACAGGAGGAGATTGTAGCAGGTCATGCTGGCATTGTTAGTACAGGATGATATTATAGCAGGTCACACTTGGAGTGTTTGTACAGTAGGAGATTGTAGCAGGTCATACTGGCAGTATTAGTACAGGAGGAGATTGTAGCAGGTCATACTGGCAGTGCTAGTACAGGAGGAGATTGTAGCAGGTCACACTGGCAGTGTTAGTATAGGAGGAGATTGTTGCAGGTCATACTGGCAGTGTTAGTATAGGCTGAGATTGTAGCAGGTTACACTGGGAGAGTTAATACAGTAGGAGATTGTAGCAGATCAAACTGGCAGTGTTAGTACAGGAGGAGAGTGTACCAGGTCATACTGGCAGTGCTAGTACAGGAGGAGATTGTAGCAGGTCACACTAGCAGTGTTAGTATGGGAGGAGATTGTAGCATGTAATACTGGCAGTGTTAGTACAGGAGGAGATTGTAGCAGGACAACCTGGCAGTGTTTTTACAAGAGGAGATTGTAGCAGTTCACACTGGCAGTGTTAGTACAGGAGGAGATTGTAGCAGGTCATACTGGCAGTGTTACTACAGGAGGAGATTGTAGCAGGTCACACTGGGAGTGTTAGTACATTAAGAGATTGTAGCAGGTCATACTGGCAGTGTTAGTACAGGAGGAGATTGTAGCAGGTCATACTGGCGGTGTTCGTACAGTACAGGAGGAGATTGTAGCAGGTCATACTGGCAGTGTTAGTACAGTACAGGAGGAAACTGTAGTAGGTTTCACTGGCAGTGTTAGTACAGTACAGGAGAAAACTCTAGCAGGGCACACTGGTAGTGTTAGTACAGGAGGAAACTGTAGCAGGGCACACTGGTAGTGTTAGTACAGTACAGGATGAAACTGTAGCAGGTTACACTGGTAGTGTTAGTACAGTACAGGAGGAAACTGTAGCAGGTCACACTGGCAGTGTTAGTACAGTACAGGAGGAAACTGTAGCAGGTCACACTGGCAGTGTTTGTACAGGAGACTGTATCAGGTCATAATGGCAGTGTTAGTACAGGAGGAGATTGTAGCAAGTCATACTGGTAGTGTTAGTGCAGGATGAGACTGTATTAGGTCATACTGGCAGTGATATTACAGGAGGAGATTGTAGCAGGTCATACTGGTAGTGTTAGTACAGGAGGAGATTGTAGCAGGTCATACCGGCAGTGTTAGTACAGGAGGAGATTGTAGCAGGTCATACTGGCAGTGTTAGTACAGGAGATTGTAGCAGGTCACATTGGGAGTGTTAGTTCAGGAGACTGTATCAGGTCATACTGGTAGTGTTATTACAGGAGGAGATTGTAGCAGGTCACACTGGCAGTGTTATTACAAGAGGAGATTGTAGGAGGTCACACTGGCAGTGTTTTTTACAAGAGGAGATTGTAGCAGGTCACACAGGCAGTGTTAGTACAGGAGGAGATTGTAGCAGGTCATACTGGCATTGTTAGTACAGGAGGAGATTGTAGCAGGTCACACTGGGAGTGTTAGTACAGTAGGAGATTGTAGCAGGTCATACTGGCAGTGTTAGTACAGGAGGAGAGTGTAGCAGGTCATACTGGCAGTGTTAGTACAGAAGGCGATTGTTGCAGGTCATACTGGCAGTGTTAGTACAGGAGGAGATTGTAGCAGATCATACTGGCAGTGTTAGTACAGGAGGAGATTGTAGCAGATCATACTGGCAGTGCTAGTACAGTAGGAGATTGTAGCAGGACATTCTTGCAGTGTTAGTACTGGAGGAGATTGTATCAGGTCATACTGGCAGTGTTATTACAGGAGGAGATTGTAGCAGGTCATACTGGCAGTGTTAGTACAGTACAGGAGGAGATTGTAGCAGGTCATACTGGCAGTGTTAGTACAGGAGGAGATTGTAGCAGGTCATACTGGCAGTGTTAGTGCAGTACAGGAGGAGATTGTAGCAAGTTATACTGGCAGTGTTATTACAGTACAGGAGGAGATTGTAGCAGGTCATACAGGCTATGTTTGTACAGTACAGGAGGGGATTGTAGCAGGTTATACTGGCAGTGTTAGTACAGTACAGGAGGAGATTGTAGCAGGTCATACTGGCAGTGTTATTACAGTACAGGAGGAGATTGTAGCAGGGCATACTGGCAGTGTTAATGCAGGAGGAGATTGTAGCAGGTCATACTGGCAGTGTTAGTACAGTACAGGAGGAGATTGTAGCAGGTCATTCTGGCAGTGTTAGTACAGGAGGAGATTGTAGCAGGTCATACTGGCAGTGTTAGTACAGGAGGAGATTGTAGCAGGTCATACTGGCAGTGTTCGTACAGGAGGAGATTGTAGCAGGTCATACTGGCAGTGTTAGTACAGGAGGAGATTGTAGCAGGTCATACTGGCATTGTTAGTACAGTTGGAGATTGTAGCAGGTCATACTGGCTGTGTTAGTACAGGAGATTGTAGCAGGTCATACTGGCAGTGTTTGTACAGGAGGAGATTGTAGCAGGTCATACTGGCAGTGTTAGTGCAGGAGGAGATTGTAGCAGGTCATACTGGCAGTGTTAGTACAGGAGGAGATTGTAGCAGGTCATACTGGCAGTGTTTGTACAGGAGGAGATTGTAGCAGGTCATACTGGCAGTGTTAGTACAGTACAGGAGGAGATTGTTGCAGGTCATACTGGCAGTGTTAGTGCAGGAGGAGATTGTAGCAGGTCATACTGGCAGTGTTAGTTCAGGAGGAGATTGTAGCAAGTCATATTGGCAGTGTTAGTACAGTACAGTAGGAGATTGTAGCAGGTCATACTGGCAGTGTTAGTACAGGAGGAGATTGTAGCAGTTCACACTGGGAGTGATATTATTGTTGAGTATAGGAGGAAACTGGAGTAGGGTCACACCCGATAGCACCTTCTCACAGCAGTAATGCGCATTTGAGCCTCGGCCTGGATACACTGGTCTCTGGTTTCCTCTCATACTAGCAGCGGATAATGTGCCCAAATGGCTAGTAAGCTGATAATTGGCAAAAAGGATAAAAAAAAATGCCATAGTATACTTTACACATTTAAAAATGAAATAGAATGTCCATCTAAGAAACTTTGATCCAACTGATATACATTTTGCTGTTTGATGGAAGTTTCACATCTAGCAAACTAATATTCCATATATCCCTGTATGCCATATATTTGGTGTGTTATTACAGAGAAGCATACTTGGAAAAGGCCACACTCCACCGACTAGCTGAAGACGTCCTCTACGAGACGCCACAAGACCATCGTCAAACGTCAAAGGTCAGTCACCTTGTATGTTTAGGGTAATGTTTTTCTATTGCTGTACTGGTATGCTAAGTGATGGGTATACTGGGTGATATACAGAGGGTTCCCGGCCTATGAATGGCTTCCGTTCCTGAGGAAATTTTTCAGTTGGACATGTATGTAAGTTTGAACACATAGCCTATTTGCACTCTATTACAATGGTCCCGTGGTTAAGGAGCACAATCCGTTCTAGAAGGTTGCTCGTTAACCGAAACCATTGTTTCATTGGGTTTTTGGGTAATTGGTTCCAGCTCACCGAAACAAAAAAGGTAGAAAAGTACACTTACTTTGAGGTGTGTATGTAGAAGGCTCCTGGATGATGATGATGATGGGAATTTGAATGGGGGTGGAGGAGAAGAGAAGGCATTGGGGTGGAAGAGAAGTCCCCCCATGGCACCATTTCACCCATAAAATTTTAGTTCTCTTGGTGTAATTCAAGATTATTTTCTTTAAATCAACACTGCACTGCATTATATATTGTCAATATGTAAAGTAAATTTCAAAATTACCAATAATTTGCTTGCAAACACAGAAAAAAGGCATTTAGTCGAAGAGACTAACGCCTGTTTGGTGTGTTGACAGGCTGGATGGCGCGCATAAAACTAGTTTCCTTACCTTCAATTATGTTCAATAAATGTTAAAATGATTAAAAAATTTAATATTAAACTTTTAAAATTATTGAATAGTATAAACTTCTTGATATTTACTAAAATGGAAAGGAATACAGGTTGTACCTCTCTAGTCCGGCATTCTGTGGTCCGGAAACTCCCGTGGTCCGGAACGATTTTAGTTTGTCCAATAGGTAGATAGGCAGATTTTTTTTTTTTTTTTTTTTTTTTTTTTTTTTTTTTTTTTTCCCTTATCTGAATTATTATTATTATTATTACAGGAGTATTAAATTTTTGCCCCTCAGGCCCCAATGTGGGTCAGTGACCTATGCCCGGGTGGGCTAATCCCCTTAAAAAAAAAAAAAGCCGCGGGAAATTAAGGTTTGTTTACATCCGGCAGTTCGGCTGCTCTCTCTCTCTCTCTGCTTGTCTATACAGAGTACAACATTTAACCCTTCAATATATATGAGCAGTAAATAAGTGTTGCTTTCATGTTCTTATGTAGAGTAATGACGATATATTTTCACATGTGCGCACTTACATATGAGCAGTCTCACTTTTTTTTTTACCATTAATGGTTAGCTACTTATATTGTTCCATTTATTAACATTAAATAACATTACAGGTACTTCAAGCAACCATATTCAATTTTTACATTAATTTTACTACAGCTAAACTCAGGGTCTTATTTTCTTCAGTTTTATATGTAGAACTAATCAGTCACTGGTTTCGTAAGCTTTAACATAAACAATGCAGGCAGGGGTCTCGTCTCCTCTAATATTCCACGTATTATTAATAAATTGTATTGTTAATTTTGCACACACGTACATTAGTTCAATAAAAACAAATTCAGAAACATTAATTAAAATATATATGAACAGTAAATAAGTGTTGCTTTCATATTCTTATGTAAAGTAATGACGATATGTTTTCACGTGTGCGCATGCGCACTTACATATGCGATCTCTCTTTTTCTTTCCCATTATCGTTAGCTACTTCTATTGTTCCATTTATTAACATTAAATAACATTACTTAAAACAACCATATTGATTTTACTACAGCTACAACCAAGGTCTTATTTTCTTCAGTTTTATATGTAGAACCAGTCAGTCACTGGTTTTGTAATCAACGAAAACAATGCTGTGTCATTTCCTCGTGTGTTTTAATTTTCTACGTATTATTAATGAATTGTATTGCTCATTTTGCACACATAAACATTAATTCAATAAAAAAGACATTCAGTAATAAACAATAATGAATCTTTTGTACATAAGAGAAATGACGCTGTTTACACGATTATGCACGTCGTCTGCACGTTGGCGGGCCGTTCAAACCCGTCGAAATTCAAGTTTCCGCCGTCACAATTTTTATTTATTTATTTTTTTGTGTGTTCCAATAAAATACGTTAAGAATTAAAAACTCGCAAAATTTGAGAAGCTACTATACGACATTTAACCCTTCAATATGTCTTCAAAGAGACCATGACGCAGAGAAAGTGGTGCTAGTGCTTCCAGGCATAAGCACAAGTCACTGTCTATCCAGGAAAAGGGTGAATTTCCATGGTCCGGCAATTTCCATGGTCCGGCACCGGTCAGGTCCCGTGGTTGCCGTACTAGAGAGGTACAACCTGTATAAGCCCTAGAACCGATTACTGTATTGGCGGACTAATACTACAGCTGGTGGACCGCCAAATGCAAGCGAAAACATGTTGAGGTTGGCTCGTAAGAAACTCATTAATCAAGTGATCGCTCGTTAACCGAAGTTAAGAATCTTATGGAAGGCAAATCGTTAACCAAAATGTCGTTAACCGAAGCGCTCGTTAACCGTGGGACCACTGTTTAGCCCAAGTACTTTTGTACACCTCAAATCACTTAATTTAAGAGAAAAGAAGAAGTTAAATGACAAAATACAGCAAAGAAAAGTATAATTAAAGACACAGTTGGTGGAGACACAGTTGATGGAGACACAGTTGGTGGAGACACAGTTGATGGAGACACAGTTGGTGGAGACACAGTTGGTGGAGACACAGTTGGTGGAGACACAGTTGGTGGAGACACAGTTGATGGAGACACAGTTGGTGGAGACACAGTTGGTTGGGTCAGTTGGTGGAGACACAGCTGGTTGGGTCAGTTGGTGGAGACACAGTTGGTTGGGTCAGTTGCGGAGACACAGTTGGTTGGGTCAGTTGGTGGAGACACAGTTGGTTGGGTCAGTTGGTGGAGACACAGTTGGTTGGGTCAGTTGGTGGTGACAGTTGGTTGGGTCAGTTGGTGGTGACACAGTTGGTTGGAGTCAGTTGGTGGAGACACAGTTGGTTGGGTCAGTTGGTGGAGACACAGTTGGTGGTGACACAGTTGGTTGGGTCAGTTGGTGGAGACACAGTTGGTTGGGTCAGTTGGTGGTGACAGTTGGTTGGGTCAGTTGGTGGAGACAGTTGGTTGGGTCAGTTGGTGGAGACACAGTTGGTTGGGTCAGTTGGTGGTGACAGTTGGTTGGGTCAGTTGGTGGAGACACAGTTGGTTGGGTCAGTTGGTGGTGACAGTTGGTTGGGTCAGTTGGTGGAGACAGTTGGTTGGGTCAGTTGGTGGAGACACAGTTGGTTGGGTCAGTTGGTGGTGACAGTTGGTTGGGTCAGTTGGTGGAGACAGTTGGTTGGGTCAGTTGGTGGAGACACAGTTGGTTGGGTCAGTTGGTGGTGACAGTTGGTTGGGTCAGTTGGTGGAGACAGTTGGTTGGGTCAGTTGGTGGAGACACAGTTGGTTGGGTCAGTTGGTGGTGACAGTTGGTTGGGTCAGTTGGTGGAGACAGTTGGTTGGGTCAGTTGGTGGAGACACAGTTGGTTGGGTCAGTTGGTGGTGACAGTTGGTTGGGTCAGTTGGTGGAGACACAGTTGGTTGGGTCAGTTGGTGGTGACAGTTGGTTGGGTCAGTTGGTGGAAACAGTTGGTTGGGTCAGTTGGTGGAGACACAGTTGGTTGGGTCAGTTGGTGGTGACAGTTGGTTGGGTCAGTTGGTGGTGACAGTTGGTTGGGTCAGTTGGAGGAGACACAGTTGGTTGGGTCAGTTGGTGGAGACACAGTTGGTTGGGTCAGTTGGTGGAGACACAGTTGGTTGGGTCAGTTGGTGGAGACACAGTTGGTTGGGTCAGTTGGTGGTGACAGTTGGTTGGGTCAGTTGGTGGAGACACAGTTGGTTGGGTCAGTTGGTGGAGACACAGTTGGTGGAGACACAGTTGGTTGTGTCAGTTGGTGGAGAGCTCTTGAACACATACACACTCAACAGACTGATGATAATATCACACAGACCATCTACACTGATGGATCTCTAAACACCGCCTGTGGGAGGGCTGGAAGTGCTATTGTTGTGACTCAACCTGACGGTAATATAATTGAGAAAGGAGTTAGAATTAACAACTGGGCATCCACTCTACAAACTGAATTAGTTGCCATACTCACAGCTATTAAATTCATTGAAACCACTGTTACTGACAGTCTCATCATCACTGACTCTCTATCCTCACTACTTGCCCTTGGTACCCTCGACTCAGGTTGTCACGATCTTGCCTCTGAAGCCAGACACAAATATGCGTGCCTTGTTGACCGGGGTGTCAGGGTCAAACTGTTGTGGATCCCCTCTCACATAGGCCTCATAAAACATGACAGAGTTGATGCCCTCGCCAAACTCGCGTCTAACAAAGACACCGTTGAATACAATTTGGGTCTGTCAAAAAGATCCCTTAAAACTGTAATTAGGAAAGAACTTATTGATGAGTTTGACGCAAGTAGACAAGTGCAAACAGGCACTAGTCGATCCATAGTTTACCATGATGAGATGTATCAAGTGAAACATGTATATGGAGCAAGTAACAAGATCACTAGATTACAAGATGTTGTAACCGCTAGATTAAGGTTAGGATATAAGTACCTTTGGCAGTATGTTCCTCAAGCAGATGTAAACAAAACTAAATGTAAAGTGTGTGGCCATACATATGGCCACACACTTGAACACTACGTCCTCGACCGTGTGAAGATAGAACCTTTTAGGGACAGGTCCAAGCATACTGTGTGTGAAATGGCACAACACTTCATCTCTAATGGCAAGATAGCCGACATATTAAGATTGTATCCACTTTTTTGCACTTAGTAACTATATCAGTTCTCATGTACAGAACCAAATACGCAATGTGCTTGAATACCTCCCACATAAATGTGAATAACAAAGTGTGAGGCCAGACATACTGCCTCACACGCCTGTTCTCACGCATTTGTGAATAAGTTACCCTTTATGTATAGAACTAAACAAATAATGTAAATGAAATACTGTGTAGCTTTCAGTGCCATAATATCCTGACAACCGGGGTTAATTATTATTACCCTTTGTAAACCCTACTCTGTAATCCTTTTGCGCTACCGCTCACAGGATGAGTGTGGGGTGCACAATAAAGTAGCCGCTGCAAGCGGCAAAATCAAAAATCAATCAGTTGGTGGAAACACAGTTGGTGGAGACACAGTTGGTTGGGTCAGTTGGTGGAGACACAGTTGGTGGAGACACAGTTGGTGGAGACACAGTTGGTGGAGACACAGTTGGTTGGGTCAGTTGGTGGAGACACAGTTGGTTGGATCAGTTGGTGGAGACACAGTTGGTTGGGTCAGTTGGTGGAAACACAGTTGGTTGGGTCAGTTGGTGGAGACTCAGTTGGTTGGGTCAGTTGGTGGAGACATAGTTGGTGGAGACACAGTTGGTGGAGACACAGTTGGTTGGGTCAGTTGGTGGAGACACAGTTGGTTGGGTCAGTTGGTGGAGACACAGTTGGTTGGGTCAGTTGGTGGAGACTCAGTTGGTTGGGTCAGTTGGTGGAGACACAGTTGGTTGGGTCCGTTGGTTGAGACACAGTTGGTGGAGACACAGTTGGTTGGGTCAGTTGGTGGAGACACAGTTGGTTGGGTCAGTTGGTGGAGACACAGTTGGTGGATACACAGTTGGTTGGGTCAGTTGGTGGAGACATAGTTGGTTGGGTCAGTTGGTGGAGACACAGTTGGTTGGGTCAGTTGGTGGAGACACAGTTGGTTGGGTCAGTTGGTGGAGACACAGTTGGTGGAGACACAGTTGGTTGGGTCAGTTTGTGGAGACACAGTTGGTGGAGACACAGTTGGTTGGGTCAGTTGGTGGAGACACAGTTGGTTGGGTCAGTTGGTGGAGACACAGTTGGTTGGGTCAGTTGGTGGAGACACAGTTGGTTGGGTCACTTGGTGGAGACACAGTTGGTTGGGTCAGTTGGTGGAGACACGGTTGGGTCAGTTGGTGGAGACACAGTTGGTTGGGTCAGTTGGTGGAGACGCAGTTGGTTGGGTCAGTTGGTGGAGACACAGTTGGTTGGGTCAGTTGGTGGAGACACAGTTGGTGGAGACACAGTTGGTTGGGTCAGTTGGTGGAGACACAGTTGGTGGAGACACAGTTGGTTGGGTCAGTTGGTGGAGACACAGTTGGTTGGGTCAGTTGGTGGAGACACAGTTGGTTGGGTCAGTTGGTGGAGACACAGTTGGTGGAGACACAGTTGGTTGGGTCAGTTGGTGGAGACACAGTTGGTTGGGTCAGTTGGTGGAGACACAGTTGGTGGAGACACAGTTGGTTGGGTCAGTTGGTGGAGACACAGTTGGTGGAGACACAGTTGGTGGAGACACAGTTGGTTGGGTCAGTTGGTGGAGACACAGTTGGTGGAGACACAGTTGGTTGGGTCAGTTGGTGGAGACACAGTTGGTTGGGTCAGTTGGTGGAGACACAGTTGGTTGGGTCAGTTGGTGGAGACACAGTTGGTTGGGTCAGTTGGTGGAGACACAGTTGGTTGGGTCAGTTGGTGGAGACGCAGTTGGTTGGGTCAGTTGGTGGAGACACAGTTGGTTGGGTCAGTTGGTGGAGACACAGTTGGTGGAGACACAGTTGGTTGGGTCAGTTGGTGGAGACACAGTTGGTTGGGTCAGTTGGTGGAGACACAGTTGGTTGGGTCAGTTGGTGGAGACACAGTTGGTTGGGTCAGTTGGTGGAGACACAGTTGGTTGGGTCAGTTGGTGGAGACACAGTTGGTTGGGTCAGTTGGTGGAGACACAGTTGGTTGGGTCAGTTGGTGGAGACACAGTTGGTTGGGTCAGTTGGTGGAGACACAGTTGGTTGGGTCACTTGGTGGAGACACAGTTGGTTGGGTCAGTTGGTGGAGACACAGTTGGTTGGGTCAGTTGGTGGAGACACAGTTGGTTGGGTCAGTTGGTGGAGACACAGTTGGTTGGGTCAGTTGGTGGAGACACAGTTGGTGGAGACACAGTTGGTTGGGTCAGTTGGTGGAGACACAGTTGGTTGGGTCAGTTGGTGGAGACACAGTTGGTTGGGTCAGTTGGTGGAGACACAGTTGGTTGGGTCAGTTGGTGGAGACACAGTTGGTTGGGTCAGTTGGTGGAGACATAGTTGGCTTTAATTATAATGTAAACATATTTATTCATCAATCAAAATCAAGTTCTCTTTAGCTTAAACCTTTTATACTGATAAAAGATTAAATAAATAATATTGAGGTGCATTGTTTTAACTAATATATGTACCCCAAAACAGGACTTGGAGGTGGTGATGGAGGCCCTGACACTCTCAGAGCTACAGGATCATTTGAAGCTGGTAGAGTGTAAGTCAATGGACAGCTCTAGTGATGATCAACAAGATGTGTTGTCCAGTTATCAGCAGTCACAGGTGAGATACTACATCAACAGGGTTAAATAATTTTTATTATGCACCCCAACTTAGTGAAGTCCCCTCAAAAAGTATCGTTAGATTTTTCCATTGCTACAATTTGAAATACCTTGATATGATCCCCATTAGATCATCATAAGTTGGTAC
>CAUDMG010003304.1:442500-455000 GCA_958450375.1 Homarus gammarus | reverse complement strand
TGACAAACTTTGCCGGCCCGATGCTGTCAAGGATGTCTTCTATACGGTGAAGAGGGTAGGAGTCAGCCCTGGTCACAGCAATTACCCATCTGTAGTCTGTACACATGAGGAAGGAGCCATTGGGTTTTGGCACCAGCACGCATGGTGACGCCCAGTCACTGTCACTTGGTTCGACGAGTTTGTTTTGAATCAAATGGTTCACTTCCTCCCTCAGAATCATCCTCTTGACATCTTCAACCTGTAACTGTGAAAGATGTAAAACTTTAGAAGAGGGATCAGCTAATATCTGTGAATTGCATAGATTAACTGGAACCTCCGCCAGGAAATTTTGCTCTTGTTCCTGTGGCTCCTGGGTCTCCATGACACATACAATCCCTTCCCAGGACTAGTAGAGCTTCAGTCTATTCACATGCCAGTCTTCCCCAGCAGGCACCAAGGGTGGTCTAAATTTCCTCATCAGGAGGCCAGAGTCTGAATAGTAACAACAGGCAAGTCATCAGCTTCCTCTTTGCTTACAGAATGGTTACTCAACTCTTAACAACTCTGGGTCACTTTCCTGGTCAAAAATTAATATTTTCCTATTTATGGGTACTTGTTCTATAGGGATTACATCAGTATTCAATGTTGTCAAATACGTCACCAGTGACTTCAGGGGGATTATCGCCACTGGCGCCACTGGCGCCACTGGCTTCCCTCAAATACGACTCACTGTCATTAACAGAATTGTCTTGAGACACATATAGTTCCCTAATACCAAAGTCATTTATATCACAAACTGCACCACTTGTGTCAGCTACATTAGGAACAGGGTCATCACTAGTATTCTGCTTTTCTCTAAGCGACATACTTCTGGTAACAACACAGGCAAGGAATAAACCAGGATACTGATCTTCAATTTCTTTCTGTTCTTATTTTTCGCCCGCCAGGCCCAGTTGTGGGTCGTTTGACCTGTGCCCGGCGGGCTAATTCCCGTAAAAAAAAAAAATTGTATTATTGTCCAACGTAGGAGCCGTGGTCACTACAGGATCCGGGACATCACGAGTACTGGCAGTCACCCACTGAGAAACCATGTCGCTCCTCAAGAACATCCTACATAAAGGAACAGTGACTACACCACTGACACCCTTCAATAACACATGCACACCAGTATAAGCACTTTCCACACAGGGAAAAGCACCTTTCAACACAATACAGTAGAACGTTGATATACCAAGAGATACGTTCCATGAGAGGTCGCTTTAAACCGAATTCGCGCTAAATGGAAGTGTTGTTTCAATGGAATAATTCAGTTTGGTACTTGAGAGAAACACAAAATACTAAAATGACTGAGAGTCTACCCAGATGCACCTCAGCCCATCTCCTAGAATAAACAAAACATTGTCTTTTGTATTTTTATGTTAAAACAAACACTCATAAATCAACACAGCTAAAATTATGGGACATGAAATGGTCTGTTTACTAGCGATCAGCTGATGGGAAGATTGGGGGGGGGGGGGGGGGATGTGGAAATATATTTGACAGATGATGCCAAGGTCTAGTGCTTATTTATTTATCTGTCCTTAAGAGTGACTTCAAGTTTTTCTTTTATAAAATGTCTCTAAACTGACGAGAATATAATTAACATTGCTGGAATTCTTATAAGATAGTGATTAGTTTGAATATAAACATTCTATAGTTTGCATTAGACATACAAATTTTAGTTCTAATTTTATTACAAAGGGCTAAAATTTTTATCTCTTGTGCAAAATATATGACATTTATACAGCTAGACCCCGACTTATGACTGCTTCGACTTACGACCGTTGGGACTTACGACCACCGCAGTTGTGACCATTTTTTTTTTTTTTCTCCAAATGACACGCATTTTCTATACCGAAATGTTTCCAGTTAATGTAGTCTCCACGTATAATTAGAAAATTATGGGGGCCCCATGTGCATTCAGCTGACTACATTAAAGGTAAGTGCTCAGTCACACTGTAACCATTCCTCATTATTTATTACTTTCACTGTACTGTATCCATTCCTCATTATTTATTACTTTCACTGTACTGTATTTCATTGTAGATTTTTTATTTATTTATTTATTTATTTTTTTTATCTATGTCGGACTTACGACCATTCGGACTTACGACCTGGATTTGGGTCCCTAACCCCGTCGTAAGTCGGGGTCTAGCTGTATTTAAAAAAATCGCTGTCTTGCAAGGATTCCAGCAATGCAAATTATATTCTCCTAACTTTAGACTGATATTATATAAGATAAAAACTTTAAGCCTAAAACCACCCAACCCTGGCTGGGAGGTGACAGTGATACGTTTGACAGTTGGGGTTGAAGGTCTAGTGAAGTACAGGTATTTATTTGTTTATTTATGTCCTTTAGATTGAGTTTTTGTTTTTTGTTTATAAAATGTCACAGAAGTGACCAGAGAGAATATAATTTACATTGCTAGAATTCTTTTAAGATAGAGATTAATTTGAATATAAATAAGCTATAGGTCGCATTTGACACAAATTTTAGTTCTAATTACAAATGGCTAAAAAAAAATTCTTTTGTGCAAAATAAATGACGTTTATATTCTAATTATTCACTGTCTTGCAAGGATTCCAGTAATGCAAATTATATTCTCTTAACTGTGATAATATACAGTATAAGATAAAAAATTTAAGCCTACTGTATGACCACCAAACCCTGGTTGGGAGGGGGGATGACAGTGACATGTTTGACAGTTGGCGCTGAAGGTCTAGTGAAGTATTTATTTGTTTATTTATGTTGTTTAGATTGTTTTTGTTTCTTTATAAAATGTCATAGAAGTGACCAGGGAGAATATAATTTACATTGCTGGAACTCTTAAAAAGATCGTGATAAATTTTAATATACCGTATATACTCGTCTATAACCCCCCTCGTTTATAGGTCGACCCTGATTTTTTGACCAAGAAATAGTTAATTTACGATATTCCTCGTTTATAGTTTGACCCATGTTTTTGAGGGTAATGGAACAACAAAACCTTCACTAAAAACGCTCTACGTCCTATAAACTGAGGCTCGCCCTGCCTGAAACACGAGTGCCGAAGGCAATTTGTTTACCATTTATTATTACGACACTTTACACTGAAACGCGGGTAGTTTCAACAAAAATTTTGTATATTCCCATTCAAGTATTTATTCAAGTCAATTAGGATAGAATATTATTGTAATACAACTGTTTTTTAACTGAAAACCAATCGAAAAGCGATTACGGTAACATCTTTTGAACGAAAGAAAGCGAAAGCCATTGTTTTCTTCACGATTTTATCCCACTTTCCACTGTAATACGTACATCATTTCAGCAAAAATATTACATTTCCGTGAATGTATTATATCAAGCACAGTTTGGATAGAATATCATTGTAATATAACAGAATTTTAATCGAAAACTCTTAAAAAAATGAGTAACATCTCAAGAACAGAAGCTTAGGTAAAGTCTTTTGTTTTTGTCATGTATTTTATCCTATTTTACATTGAAATACATCACGTTTCAGCAAAACTACTATTTATTTCCGAGAATATATTCATTCAGACACAGTTTAGGTAAAATATACGTGTGATGTAATAGTTTTTTAACTGAAAATGATTCGAAAAACACGTACCCTCTCGCCCTGTTCAAGGAGAGGACTGGGAGAAGCTGTTTGGTGCTGCAGACGATGACAAGGAAAATGATTTTGATGGATTTTAATGAAAATATTCAGAAATATGGTATCGTAGTATTTATTCAAGTCAATTAGGATAGAATATTATCGTAATACAACAGTTTTTTAACTGAAAACCACTCGAAAAGCGATTACGGTAACATCTTTTGAACGAAAGAAAGCGAAAGTCATTGTTTTCGTCACGATTTTATCCCACTTTCCACTGTAATACGTACGTCATTTCAGCAAAATATTACATTTCCGTGAATGCATTATATCAAGCACAATATGAATAGAATACCATTGTAATATAACAGTATTTTAACCAAAAACTATTAAAAAAACGAGTAACTTCTCTTGAACATCGGAAGGTTAGGTAAAATCTTTTGTTTTCGTCATGTATTTTATCCTATTTTACATTAAAATATATCACGTTTCAGCAAAACTACTATTTATTTCCGAGAATATATTCATTCAGGCACAGTTAAGGTAAAATATACATGTGATGTAACAGTTTCTTAACTGAAAACGATTCGAAAAACACGTGTACCGTCTAGCTCAGGGGTTCTCAACCGGGGGGGAATTTCCCCCCTCAGGTTTTCAGGGGGGGGGGAAAACTGATACTAATATGGAAAAAATAAAGGATTTTCAGTATTATATGCATACTATTTGGAATGCACTTTTTGAGGCAGACAATCTTGGAAAGGAGGGGGAATGACATTCTGACATATGGTGAAAGGGGTTTATGGGGCAAACAAGGTTGAGAACCACTGGTCTAGCTGATACAGTTCGTGGTGCGTGATGCGTCATGCGTCGTTGTAAACAATAGGAGGTTGAAGTAGATTACCGGGTATTATATTAAGTGTGATATATCGAAAAGGTTTTTATTACCGGTATTTTTTGTAGATCAATGAGAATTGTGATACCGTATATGATATAAGTTAGCCTGTGCTAAGAACTTCAACATAGACTACTGAAAGCACGTTGTAAGGTAATTTAGCCTATTGTAAGTTGGTGAGCTTCATTTGTTGAAGGAACTGCACAACTTTTCATTACTAATTGGTACATATTTTACGTTTCCATTGTTTACTGGCAGTAAATGGTAAATATTTTTCATGTCTGAAGCTAAAAATTGCTCCTCGCCCTTCCCATCATGCACAGGTTCAACCTAACAAAACTATTACGCATGTATAGGACGACCCCCAATTTTTTGCCTAAAAATTTGGTCTTAAAAACTCGAACTATACACGAGTATATACGGTAATCATTCTATAGTTTGCGCTGGACAAAAATTTTACAAATCATTTAGTACATTATTTTGAGTACACGTACAGTACAGCATTGCCCTTAGGACAGTGTGTGCATGTAAATGAGTTTCAATAAATGAATAAAGTTACATATATCAAGCCAAAAATAATAGTTGAAAAACTTTATGTAGACAGAGCTTGGATGGCTAAATTTTCGAATGACCAATAATTTTAATATATAAAATGCAAAAATATTCAAGAACACAACTTTCTTGATATTTACTCCACTGGAAACGAATGTAAACATAGAACCGATTACTGTATTAGCGGACTAGCCGATCAGCTGATGCGCACAACAAAGCGTGTTTCTCCTAAGCTTTCATTAACCGAATTTTGTTCGTTAATGGAACTGAAAAGCCTTATGGGAGCTATCTCGTTAACCGAAATTTCATTAATTGAACCGTTCATTAATCGAGGGACCACTGTATACACACACACACACACACACACACAGTGGTCCCTCGATTAACGAACGGTTCAATTAACGAAATTTCGGTTAACGAATTAGCTTCCATTAGGATTTTCAGTTCCATTAACGAACAAAACTTCAATTAATGACAGCCTTACAAGAAACACACTTTGTTGTGTGCATCAGCTGATCGGCTATTTCACCAATACAGTTATTGATTCTATGTTTACATTCGTTTTCAGTGGAGTAAATACCAAGAAAGTTGTGCTCTTGAATATTTTTTGCATTTTTTATATTAAAATTATTGGTCATTCTGAAATTTAGTTAACATATTGATAATATATACAGTAAAGGGAACATTTTTTTGCACCTATCAGCTGATCAAAGAACCCACCAACGCTTCTCAGTTTAACTTTGCTTACAGCGGAGTGAACATCGAGTTTGTTGGTCTCTTGAATATTTTTGCATTTTTAAATTAAAATTGTTGGTCATTCTGAAATTTAGTTAGCTTATTGATAATATACAGTGCACAAATTATTATGAAACACGAAGAAGACAATAGAACAAATGCACTCTGTAAAGAATACCTGTATGGCATGTCATCATCGACTGCCTCTACAATCAGCTGTTTGATAATGCAAACAAAGCTGCCGGGAATACGACATACACACCTCAAAGTAAGTTAAAATACAGTATTCTATTGTTTTATATTTATTATTGTACAGTACAGTAAAGCCTCGAATAGCAACAGTAATGTGTCCTCCAATATTGCAGTGTAAGGTGAATCATTGTATAGCGAATCATTAATTACCATTAAATAAAACAATAATAATGAGATGCATTCCCAAGTGTGACCTTTTCATATCTTTAGTGTGGCTTTTGACCCTCTTTTCCCCCCAAAACAATACAATTAATGACAATTGCAAACTATATTCTTAAAATAATGTTTCTGAATGCACCTTATACAATATAAATTAATAATATGGTCACTCAAGAGGCGATGGGATGCCATTGTTTTCATTTGTGTTTACAGCCTGGAGTCTGGGACGATAGTTCTTCAAGGGAAAATGAAGAAAATAAGACCCTGGTTGTAGCTGTAGTAAAATTAATGTTAAAAAAATGAACATACAGTATAGTCTGCATTTACGCGATCAATTGAACCCGTGGAGGCCTGCGTAAAACGAGAAATGCGTAAATGAAATAATAGAACATAAGGGATTAATTGAAATAGAGACTGGGCCGACCCCCAAACTCCACTTTTTCCGACACAAAACTTACGTTGTATTAAAAATAACATCTTAATTTTATGATGGTATGCACACAATTAATAATTAAGAGAAATATCAATAATATTAGGTTTTGTAACACTTACGTTAGTAGAAAAGCTAGGTTGGCACACGTGGATGGAGGCTGGTTCCGAGGCAGAGGACAGATTAGTTGTCCTCTTGTGAATCACTTTCACTACTCGCAGAGGTTTGCAGGGCCTCCCAGACAAACCCCTCAAAGTCCACATCCTCACTGTCACTATCACTGACTTGGGCTGGCTGTGGTTGTGGTGGGTTGCGGGAGAAGAAGTCCTTAATACTACGTTGACGACTAGCATTGATGTTGTCGAGATAGATCTGGATATACGGCTCCATAACTTTCGACAGATGGTTATTAGACACTTCATACCAATGCTTGTCTGGGTCGTTGTCAAGGATGAGCTTAATTTTCTCCCCCAACTCGATGATTTCCTTCACATTATCATGGCTTGGTCCAGGTAATTCAATGTTTTTCTCTGGTGGTGGGGGTCCTGCGGAAGCCATTGTGAGTTGTGAGGGGAATAGCGGGCACAAGAGAGAACTGTATACGCGGACTGAGAACAATGAGACAGGCCCGGCTAGGTCAGCGACTTCTACCCTCTGGTGGCAGGGTACGTCATGTTACATTAGACCAATCACAGCTAGCGGCGGAGGGAATGCGTGGGTGGTAAGGATGCGTGGCCCAATCACAGTCCGATACGTCATATGACGTCGGCGATAACGTAAGAGCGGCCTAATGCGCACCACTCACTGCGCCGCTTCCCGCGTATGGTCAAGAATGGACCGCATGGGTAAAAAATGGGGCGGTGGTCTGGACCTCTCCAGCCGCTCGCTGCGTAAATGACCAAATTTACCGCGTAATTAAAGCATTTTCATTTTGGCAAGGCACCGCGTAAATGACCAAACGCGTAAACAAAAACCGCGTAAATGCAGACTATACTGTTATGTTTTAAGTAATGCTATTTATTGTGAATAAATGGAACAATAGAAGTAGCTAACCACTAATGACAAAGAAAAAAATTGAGATGGATTGGAAACGCCAACATATACTTGCGTATTTAAGGATCCCCTATCAATTATTTTTTTAAGAAATGTACAAAAGATTCATTATTGTTTATTACTGAATATGTATTTGATTGAATTAATCTTAAAACACACAAGAGGATGAGAGATGGCATTGTTGTCAGTGTTTACACCCATAATGTCAGTTATCCACCTGAAACTGAAGAAAAAAAGATCCTGGTTGTTGTTTTAGCAAAATTACCGTATATCTCGGCTTATAAGATGGAATTTGAACATTAAAAAACTCTGCCCAAAGTTAGGGGGTCATCTTAATCAGCAGGTATAAAATTCTTACCTCTTAAATATTGTGTTTTACTGTGTCAAGAGTGGTGATGGAAACATCGTAAGCCACTCACAAGGTCCTACCAATAATTATTTTATACTGAAACTTACGTTTGGCAAGCTGGATTCAAATTAAGATTGCCGGTATATTAAAATAATAAAAATGTATTATAATCCTGTCTAACATACCGTAAAAGAACAATATACCCCTGTAATAAACACAGCTGCTATCATCACACACCCCTCCCCACGCCCCCCTCCCCCATTTGCCAGTGAGGAGACAAGAAAGGGAAAATGACCGCGAGATTGGGCTATTTTTAGCCGTTCAAGTGGTCAGTAATGCATACTGGGTATCGGTATATTTACTGATAATAATACTTATCTCCTATAAGTAATTGACTTCAAATTTATTTTTTTACAAAGAATATTCAGTAAATGACTGCGTTAATTCTTGAAACTATCGACAGTCAAATACGGACGCTTAAGTGACGTCACTAATATTTACACTACACCAGCTGGTAACATTTGATGCCATTATTTGAAGTGAATTGACCTCATTTTAAGTATCTAATCATAAATAAATAAAAAAATTAAAAAAAAAAGATCAAAAGTGAGAAATAATATACAGTCAACCCTCACTTTACGCGGTCCCACATTCCGCGTTTCCACATTTACGCGGTGCCCTGCCAAAACCTAACGTGCTCACATTACGCGGTGCGTGAACCCCATTACGCGGAGAGCGTCCGGCGCGATGCTATTTTTAGATTCGGCCCACCTGCCACCGGCCCGCCTGTGCTCTCGCCTCTCCCTCCTCCTCCCTCCGCTTGGGCAAGCCGCGCGGTAAGGTTGCACAGTGTGTGTCTTTGTTGCGTTATCACTGACGTCATATGACGTATCGGACTGTGATTGGCCATGCGTCCCTACCCCCCTCTGCTGCTCGCTGTAATTGGCTTAAAGTACTATGACGTGTCCACCCGGGGGAGGGAGGGAGGAAGGGAGGAAAGACTATGCGTGACCTAGCCGCGCCAGTTTCATCCCTCCACGCCAGACCGTGTAAACGTTCTGTAAAATGGCTTCCGCCGGACCACCACCCCCAGAGAGAAACCTTTCCTTACCTGGACCCAGCGGCACTAAGCCAAAGAAGACACGACGTTCCTTAAGCTACGAGGTGAAGTATACCATCATCAAAGAGTTGGAGAAAGGAACAAGGCAGGTTGATTTGGCGCGCCAGCATGGTGTGAATGAATCTACGATTCGAACAATAAAGAAGGATGCAGCCAAGATAAAGGAGCACATGAAGATCACAAAGTCTACAGGTGCTTTTATGATCAAGTATTTTCACAACCAGGTGCTTCTCAAGACAGAAAAATTACTTGTGAGGTACTTGGTGTGTCAGGTGCGACGGAACGTGGCGGTCGACACGCGCTCTGTTAAGGACTACGCACGTGAACTGTACATTGCAGTGGCACGAAAGATGGGAATTACAGAGCCCAAACCCTTTAATGCTTCCTCTGGGTGGTTACAGAGGTTTAAGATCCGGAACAAGATCACCAATATAAACATTGGTGGTGCAGAAGCGAGTGCTGACCGTGCTGCGGCTCGGGAATTTCCTCCGTTTTTACGTGAGATTATGGAGGAAGGACAGTACAGTGACGACCAGGTGTTTAACATGGACGAATCTGGTCTTTTCTGGAAAAAGCTACCTTCCAAGTCCTTTGTTGTAAAGAATGCCAGCAAGATTCGGAGCCGGAAGATGCAGAAGGAACGCATCACCGTCTTGTTTATCACCAATGCCTCCGGTACCAGTAAGCTCAAGTTATCGGTGATCCACACAGCACGCAAGCCGCACGCCTACAAAACCATGGACATGACCAAGCTAAATGTCCACTGGCTGACCGCACGTAAGGCGTGGATGTTCTCTACGCTGTCCCTCTCCTGGTTTGATGACTGTTTTGTTCCCGATGTAAAGAAATTTTGTGAGCGATAGAATGTGCCATTCAAGATTTTGTTGCTGCTGGACAACGCACCGGGACACTCGCCCCTACTGTTAGATCATCACCCCAACGTAAAAGTGGTCTTCCTTCCTCCCAACACTACGTCTATATTACAGCCCATGGACCAAGAGTTAATCTGTAATGTAAAAGCTGCATTCTCTACGAAAAAATTCAAACTCCTGAACGACTACACCAACACCAGGGAAGAGTTGCGTAACCTGAGTGACACCACCACCGATAGCAAGAGCGAAGAAGATGAGGATCAACAGTTGGCACAGCAAAAAATACTGTTCAAACAATTCTGGAGAGTATTTAACATCAAGAAAGCTGTGGACTTCTTGGTGGAGTCATGGGATCAGCTGTCTGTTGCTACAATTTGTCACGCATGGAATACCAGGTGAGAGGAGGAGTCAATCTGTGACTGGTGAGGTTCAGACTGTTGCAGTAGCAGTGGACCTTGCCAGAGAAGCTGCGCAGACTGTTACAGTTCCAGGCTTCTCCGAGACCACCAACGACGACATCCTGGAGGTGATAATGGAACCTGCTGTGACTACCGACGAGATGGTAGATGATGATGACGACGTCAGTGAAGAGGCAGGTGGTGCGTCATCCCAAGAAGAACCACACTTATCCCATAGTAATGTTAGGGGTGCCATTGAATGTATCGAGAAAGCCAAGCTCCTCCTTTCCGACGACCCTGACGCAAACAGGTATGAAATCTTCACTACCCAGCTGTTGCAGACTATGGAGCCCTACATCAAGGTGTATCATGATAACATCAACACCAGCCGTCTGCAAAGCATAACAGATTTCTTCACCCGCAACCCACCACAGCCAGCTCAAGCCAGTGATAGCGACAGTGAAGATGACTTTGAGGGATTTGTCAGGGAAGCCCTGACAACTGTAAGTGACAGTGATGGTGATGCACCTAGTAAAGGTGATTCACCTGAGGGCCAGTAACCTGCCCTCTGCCTCGGAACCAGCCTCCATCCCCGTACGCCGACCCATCTCTTCTACTAACGTAAGTGTTCCACATAACTTTTAGTTTCCCTAACCTAACCTTTATTTTTCCTATGTTAACCTTTATTTTTCCTAACCTCACCTCTTCTATATTACTTGTTTTTTCATACCATCATAAAGTTAAGATAAAATTTTTCCTACAACATAGTTGTGTGTCATCAAAAAGTGGAGTTTGGGGGTTGGCCCGGACTCTATTTCAATTAATCCCATATGTTACCGTATATCTCGGCTTATAAGACGGAATTTGAGCATTAAAAAAATCTGCCCAAAGTTAGGGGGTCGTCTAAACCACCAAGTATAAAATTCTTACCTCTTAAATATTGTGGTTTAGTGTGTCAAGAGTGGTGATGGAAACATCGTAAGCCACTCACAAGGTCTTACCACTAATTATTTTATACTGAAACTTACGTTTGGCAAGCTCGATTCAAATTAAGATTACCGGTATATTATAATAATAAAAATGTATTGTAAACCTGTCTAACATACCGTAAAAGAGAATTATACCCCTGTAATAAACACAGCTCTCATCACACACCCCTCCCCACACCCCCCCCCCCCCCATTTACCAGTGAGGACACAAGAAAGGGAAAGTGACTGCGAGATTGGGCTATTTTTAGCCGTGGAGGTGGTCAGTAATGCATATCGGTATATTTACTGATAATATTTATCTCTTATAAATAATTAATTTAAATTTTTTTTTTTTCAAGGAATATTCAGTAAATGACTGCATTAATTCTTGAAACTACTGACAGTTAAATACAGACGCTTAAGTGACGTCACTAGTGTTTACACTACACCAGCTGGTAACATTTGATGCCATTACTTAAAGTGAATTGGCCTTATTTTAAGTAACTAACCATAAATATATATACAGTGCTCCCTCTTTATCGACGGGGGTTACGTTCTGCAGATGGCCGTCGATAAAGAAACCGTCGATACCGTGATGGTTACGTAATTTTTCTAACTATTATTAGTATATGTTGAATAAATGTACCTTTAAGCATTAATGCGTTTCCTTTACACATAACCTTAAATAATAGTGTATAAATAATAATATAATAAGTGGACAAAAATACTAGCAAACTTACGATTTCATTTAGTGAAGTGAACATCGGTCCTTACAGTAAACAATACAGTTTTCTGCCTAATAAACTTCGAGTCAAGTGGTATGCGGCGGCGGTTTAGGTCCTCTATCCAAATGTTCAGTGCTTTTTCCATTTTAATGAGGGCATCATCACGCACATGGCTTGTCACTTTTGATGTCACTGGTGCACTTGAAGCTAAAGCGTGCTTCAGATCCTTTGCACGTCGTTTAATTCCACGCACACTGGATTCGTTGAGCCCAAAGTGGCGGCCAACAGCTCCGTAGCTCATACCGCTGTCGAGTTGTTTCAGCACTTCATTCTTCTCATTCAGCGTCAGCACTCGTCTTGCCCTCTTAGGTGTAGATCCAGAGG
>CAUDMG010003304.1:300000-437500 GCA_958450375.1 Homarus gammarus | reverse complement strand
ATTGGCATATCAAAATTCATGGGCGTTTCATCCATGTTTCCAATACACGAAAGTCTATATGAATTCTTCTTCCGGTGTTTGATTATGAACCTATGAAATTCAATAACCTTGTCATCAAGTTCTTGTGGAAGACGCTGTGATATTTTCGTTTTCCGTCTCAGTACAAAATCATTTCTTTTCATAAATCTTGTGCACCAACCATGACTCGCCTTAAAATCTGTGATGCCTAATTTCCTTGCTAGTTTCAAGGCAAAGATTCGAATTGATCCTCGGGAAACACCATATCCATTCTGTCGGTTTTCACTGACATACTTTGCCACTTCAACTTCCAACTGTGGCCACTTGTTACACTTTCCTCTGTTAGCACATTTGTTTTTCGGCAAAAGCTTAAGTTGTGCAGAGAGCTTTTTCCAGTCTCTAACACTTTTTTCGGAAACCTTAAATTCCCTTGCTGCTGCACAGTTGTTAGTCTGTTCTGCATATTCAATCACTCTCAGCTTGAACATTGCTGTGAACTTTCTTCTTGAATCCATGCTGAAGAGAATATGGGTCAAGAACGTCTACACTGTAACAAGACACAATGTGAAATATACACGTGGGCTAATCGTGATGACATAATATGATGTGAGTCAGGTCATCTACACACAGTTGCCAGTTTCAAAATTTTCCTTTTAAAATTTTAAGTTACCGAGTATTTCTTTTCCCAAATCGTTTTACAATACTGTAGGTAAAACAGTATACTATTGTGCAAACCCCACAGGAAAAAAATTAACAAATGGAGACACCAAAAATGTAAAAAAAAAAAAATGCTGTCTGACTTGCAACACTGTTGGTAGGGTCAGGTGGTTCAAACGGTACCTGCCAGGACCCGGTAATCAAATTTATAACAATATCTAACCTCAATTACTGTAGTTTATCTGATGTAGGCAATATGAAGTAAAAAATACCAGTTAAAGTGAGAAATTGGAAGAGAATAAACAAGAAAGATGTTGGGCTATCTTTGGTAGGGCTGAGGGAGAGAGTACCAGCTGTTTGGTCTTTTTTGGCGGGAGAGTCACGCAAATATCCGTACTAGTATTTGTTTGGTGTGTTCTCTATTTTTAAAAATGAATACTTGTAAATTAAAAGTACCGTAACATTGTATTATATAAAAACTTGTCATATTTCTGGAAAATAAGAAGCAAGAAAATAAGAATACACCGGTAAACACAATTTCAACGTACGCTAAAATTAAAAGCTGCTTAAGAAGGGCCGATGCAAAAACAAAGCCTCCGCGACCAGGGCTCTGTCGTATCAGCTAGACGGTACACGTGTTTTTCGAATCGTTTTCAGTTAAAAAACTTTTACATCACAAGTGAATTAGGATAGAATATTATTGTAATATAACAGTTTTTAACTGAAAACCATTCGAAAAGCGATTACGGTAACATCTTTTGAACGAAAGAAAGGGAGTCATTGTTTTTGTCACGATTTTATCCCACTTTCCACTGAATACGTACGTCATTTCAGCAAAAATATTACATTTCCATATTCTCAGAAATATATAGTAGTTTTGCTGAAACGTGATGTATTTCAATGTAAAATAGGATAAAATACATGTCGAAAACAAAAGACTTTACCTAAGCTTCCAATGTTCTTGAGATGTTATTCGTTTTTTTAATAGTTTTCGGTTAAAATTCTGTTATATTACAATGATATTCTATTCATACTGTGCTTGATATAATACATTCACGGAAATGTAATATTTTTTGCTGAAATGACGTACGTATTACAGTGGAAAGTGGGATAAAATCGTGACGAAAACAATGACTTTGGCTTTCTTTCGTTCAAAAGATGTTACCGTAATCACTTTTCGAATGGTTTAGTTAAAAAACTGTTGTATTACAATGATATTCCCTCCTAATTGACTTGAATAAATACTTGAATGGAAATATACAATATTTTTGTTGAAACTACCCGCGTTTCAGTGTAAAGTGTCGTGATAATAAATGGTAAACAAGTTTATAGGACGTAGTGTTTCTCTGAAGGTTTTGTTGTTCCTTTACCCTCAAAAACTTGGGTCGACCTATAAACGAGGAATATCATAAATTAACGATTTCTTGGTCATAAAATCGGGGTCGACCTATATACGAAGGGGGGTTATAGACGAGTATATACGGTATATATATATATATATATATATATAGGTGTGTGTGTGTGTAATAATAATAATAATAATAATAATAATAATTAACGGTTTATTGAAAGAGCTTGGCAGCCAGAAGGCTGAAAATATACAGTTACATATTTGGTGAATGGGTTACGAATTTCAAATAATATACAAGTAACATAAGTGACACAAATAAGACATATAATAACTAGATGGGGAAAAGCTCAAACTACAGTTCATTTCAACATAGTGACAGTGCAAGGAGTAGTGTTTACTGGGAGTGAATACACTGATTTATTACAAGTTATTGATAATTTTTACAATGGTTGGGACTGGGCTGTTCTTATAGCGATCAGTTCGTGCACGTATGGGCTGGTTGTGGTGTCGAACAGCAATTCTCGGACTAGGGATCTCAGGTGGTAGTAGGAGCCGGTGTCGGGGATGGTGTAGAAGCTTCTTACCAAATTTGCAGATGAGGTCGTGGTGATGGTCAGTGAGAGTGGAAAGGGTCAGTGTGTTGAGCGCTTCTTGATATGTGGAGTAGGAAGGGGAGAGAATAATCTTGCATGCCCTCTTTTGCACTCTTTCTAGGTGTTTACGTTGTGTGGCATTTAGGGAGGAAGACCAGGTGGGGGAGGCATAGGTGAGCTTGGGAAGTATGAATGTTGTGTAAACACTGAGGAGCTCGTGTGCAGGAACTCCGAGGGACTTGAGTCGGCGGAGGAGGTGGAGACGGAAACTGGAGGATTTGATAACTTCACTGACGTGTGGTTTCCAATTTAGTTTGTTGTCTATGGTGATGCCGAGGAGCTTCGTGGAATCTACAACCTGGAGTGTGTTCGGACCTAGAGTAATGGAAGGAGGTGGGACAATGTTGGAGGAGAGGTTGATGTGCATAACCATGGTCTTGGTATGGTTGATGGTGACATGGTTGTTGGTGGCCCAGTTTTGGAGACTGTTCAATAAATCCTGAAGGGTGGTATAGTTGGGAGCAGAATTGTTGACGCTGATCCCGATGGTGGAGTCGTCGACATATTTCCAGCGAGCAGGGGTTTCTCTTAGGGCATCATTGATGAGCATAAGGAAGCAGAGTGGTCCCATCTTGGTGCCTTGGGGGACGCCACAGGTGAGTGACTGAACAGACAGCCCCTCGGAAGCGTACAGCTTGGCGTCGGTCACTGAGGAAGTCTGTAAGCCATGGTATAAGACTTCTCCGAAGCCCGAGGTCAATAGCTTTGTTGATGATTATATTGTGGTCGACTAGGTCGAACGCTTTAGTGAAATCAATGAAGGCGACAGCTACAGACGTTTTTCGTTTCTCGAGATGGCGGTATATGTAATCGAGAAAGCTGACAAGACAGTGAGTGGTGGAGGAAGTTTTCATGTTGCCAAATTGCTGAGGGTCTACAACTCCTGCAATATCAGCATAAGCCCAGTCGAACACAAAACTTTCACAGATTAGGCTGGGTATTGGGGTGATTGCAATAGGTCGTAGCTGATTTAAGGATTGTGGGCTGGTTGACTTGGGCACTGGTGATACATAAGAGGTCTTCCAGTCAGCTGGGCATCTGGCTTGACTGAGAGAAGCATTGATGATGGAGCATAGGGGTTTAGCAAGCTCCGGGGAGAACTCCTTGAAGAGTTTCATTGGTAAGTCAATGGGGGTGGTAGAGCGTTTTAATTTTAGTTTGTCCAGGCGTTTTGCTACTTCAAATTCTTCTACTAAGTCAGTGGGAAGGGGGGCTGGTAGGTAAGCAGGGAGAGTGGTTGTGTCAAGCCGGGGGAGCGTCTGGCATATAGCAGCGAAATGGATTTTTGTTTGTTCAGCTGCGTCAACATTAGTGAGATGGCTAAGGAAGGGGAGGGGGTGTGTCTTATTGTTTAGTCCACAGAGTTCTTTAAGCTTACCATACCATTGACTGATGTTGGTCTGCTTCAGGTGTTGTAATTTGGTTGGGTAGTGGGACTTCTTTGCAGTGCGTATTTCGCGGATGACTCGGTTGCGAAGGGACCTGTAGCGGATGTGGTCATTGAGATGAAAGGCTCTGTCTCTCTGTTGCATAAGTCTTTTGATCCGAGGTGTGATCCAGGGCAAGTCAGCTGGGTGAGATCTGACGGACTTCTCGGGGAAGAAGTGGTGGTGAGCTTCCGTGGTGGTGTTGGTATAATTTATCCATTTGGTTTCCACGTCATCCACGCTAAGTACTTCAGTCCAGGGATGGTGAACTATCCACTGCCCGAAGAGGCGCACTGCAGAGTCAGTAATCGGCCTGTAGGTCTTGATGTAGGGTCTCTGTACTTGAGTGGGAGTGGCAGCTGGGGACCAGAGCACTGATAAGTGTGTGCTACACCCGATAGGAGGCATTGGTTGAGGTGGTTGGTACTGGTCCGCTAAGTCAGTTAAGATAAGGTCAAGGGTATTTTGACCGTGTGTGGGGAAGGTCACAACTTGTGATAGTGATAGCTGGTCCTGGATATCAGTGGTGTCAATTTCATTAAAATCCCCACATAATACTAACTTGGCACATGGGTACCTAAC
This sequence comes from Homarus gammarus, assembly GCA_958450375.1. NCBI lineage: Eukaryota > Metazoa > Arthropoda > Malacostraca > Decapoda > Nephropidae > Homarus > Homarus gammarus. The sequence continues at coordinate 432,812 of CAUDMG010003304.1, read as the reverse complement.
TCTGAGGTGGTGATGAGATGATTGATAAGAGTGTCTCTGGTGGGTGACCGAGGCGGATGGTATGCCACACAGATTATGATGGAAGCAGTGTTGCGCGGGTGGGCCCGTAGCACGACACGTACCCATAATGCTTCCACATCTGCTGGGACTTGAACATCCAGGCGTGACGGGCATAGGTCATCTTGACAGAAGAGGGCAACGCCCCCTCCGCGTCTATGTGAACGAAGGTGATGAAAGAGTTGATATCCCTCAATATGACACGTTTCAGGCACAATTTGCCAAGCCTCACATATGGCAACGACGCTCGCGGCGGCTGACCTGACTGTAGTTGCCAGCTCGTCGAACTTGTTAGCTGGGGAAGTGACGTTGGAACTTCAGTGTGGTGGTATGGTCTGTCAGGGGTGGGTTTCTCCGGTTTCCTAGTGGAGGTTACGGTTCTAATGGGCTTATGTGTATGACGGCCTTATCTACGGCTCCGCGCGTGGAATTTGTTCAGTGACTTGAGTCGCGCGATAACACTGCCATCAGGATAACCGTTCCCACGCTTTAGATGGTACAGAGTGCGTCGGGAGTAAGTGATTGGTGGCCATCTGTTGAAATCTGTTGTGGGCGGACGGAAGTGTTCGTCACTGACAGCACTTTGAGGGCCACTGACACTGGTAGACATCTGTTAATATTTGTCAGTCGTAAAGACCGTGGGTCTTTGTCCCTGGTGCTTAGGGTCGTCGACACAGTTATCACGATATATGTAAACACCGCGGTGGTCTTTGTCACTGGCACTTTAAAGGTGACCGATAAAGTGCCCACTGTCTGACTTTTCCTTGGGGTGCACTATCGAGCACTGTATGTTAATCACTTATTGCACTGATGACTTGAATGGTTTGCCGAGAAAGTTCCTTAAGTGCACAATAGGAACACTGCTCCGTAATCAATCGTTCACTAATCACTAGAATGTTTTGCTGAATAGATCATGGTGTAGTAAGGCTGGTAGGGGTATAGCAGGGGGAGTGGGCAGGGCCAAACAGACTCGGCCTGGCTGCTAAAACCGGGAGCGCCTTCGGGCCACGTCTTGTCTCACTGACGGTTGACGAGAGAGAGAGAGAGAGAGAGAGAGAGAGAGAGAGAGAGAGAGAGAGTATGTATTATTATTTATCACTATGCGTCAAAGAGTACATTACAAATCATACTAGCATAAAAACACACTGAGTGAAGCTCTGTAATTATCGCAATATTAAGTAACACTAACCGCCGATTTCGAAGCATAACTCACGGGACAAAACATATGGGGATTGGTGGTCACACTGGACTGTGCGGGGCGGGTGGAGGAGGGGCGGGTGAGGCGGAGCGGGTGAGGCGGGGCGGGTGAGGCGTAGTTAAGTGTAGTGGGGAGGAGCCGAGGCGTGGTTGATCGGGCCAGGCCGGGGCTTTGTGGGGCGGGGCACGGAACGGCGGGGCAGGGATGGGAGGAAGGGTAAGGAGGGTGAGGTGAGGATTAGGACAGGGAGGAGGATGTAGGTTAAAAGACATGTTAAGTTATAACAGTTAGTACAGACACCGCTTTCATCACTGAAACAATTTCTACGTTCAACACTGACCAACAATCAAACTGCACTTGGGCTACTGAGAATGTCACAGATCGCGGGGGACACTGAGAAATCACGTTAAGCACTGAACATATTTCTAGAAAAAATTTGCGCATACCACGACGAGAGACATTTACTTGAGCTGTATCGGTGACACACTAGAACACTTTTCACGCTACTATGCAGGAACTCCTTATCACGCACTTTCGAACAATACTCAAACAATGAGCCAGGTGTTATGGCTAAATGAGGGAGGGCATGGGCTTACGTTAAGTACACTGTTACCAATAACAAGGGACGAGGAGGACGTGAGTTAACGTTATAGTACGCTGCCACCAATATAATGAGGCACTCTGATACGAAGAAGATTACATATAGGTAGACTATTGATAGTATAAGAGTATAAAAGAGAGGAAGATTTTGGTGGCGTGGCCGTGATAGTTATTTACTCTCTGGACTTACACTTATCGTATCTTATACGTCAATACACATCTATTACGTCTCAAGGGCGACTTCTCAAACACCGCTTCGTTACAACTCTTTATTAATTACGAACATGACATGGACACATTAATAACATCTTCTATTGAAGTTACTAGGACATTATATTTACGTTACTAGGACATCATATTACGTTACTAGACACTGATTCTCGGACACGAACATAAAATGAATACACTTCCCACGTAAGTAACTCATCCCATGGAAAGCTCTGACAAAAACTCACGTGACCTAGGGGAGGCCTAGCAGGTGGTCCTGGGTTGTCTCTATGGGAGACTGCTTAGCTGGGCATCGGTGTGTCGAGGGCAACTCGCTCCCGACCGGAGGCAACCGGAGGCGGCTTGCCTCCGGCCCCTGATTTCTCTCGAGCAGGACTGGGGACGTGGTAGCTGGCCCTTCTTGGTTACAAGACACACTCTCTCTCTGTCTCTCTCTGGGCAGAGGGAGGACTAGGACGTCCTATATATTGGGAGGAGAAACGTCAGGTTGAGCTGATGGGGGGGGAAGGGTCTCCTTACATTTGCCCTCGCTAATGTAGGGTCAGGTCTGGACTTTTTCAGAGACTATAAGTTGTATATTCTGGAGAAATCTTCAGATGGGGCCGTGTAACATGAGAGGCCCTGGTAGATTTGTGGCCCCTTGACTTGGGCTCGAGGGTTACATTTAACCAGGCTAATGTGAGGTCAGGTCTGGACTTCTTCTGTGTAGGTTATTGTGTATATTGGGAGAGAGTCGGCCGGTGCCTTCTTGCATGTTTGTTGGGGCCGTGTGACATGGGAGGGGAGCCAGTTGATTTGTAACTCCTTGAGTGGTTGCGAGGGGTACCCTTACATTTGACCCCTCTAATGTCGGGTCAAGTCTGGACTGTTTCTGAAATGTAAGCTGTGGTTTGACAACCCATTGTATGTATATTATGTATGCTGGATTATATATTATGTATGTATATTATGTATGTGCTCCATTTATGTATTATTTATTCAGCCTAGCTAGCAGCGTGTGGCAATGTTATTACCATATCCCACATGCTTAATTAATGTGCCTGGCGACGTATGGAAGCTGCTAATGTATCACTTGCCATACGTCGTCTATAGCAGTTGACCAAGGAGCCTAGCCGGGGAGAGTGCTGCTCCCCTTTGTGTACATACTCTTATCCAGTAAACCGAACCTACAAAACTATACAGGTGTTTGTGTTCTCTCCTGTATATAGAACTTATTATTCAGAACCTAACATGGCGCAGTGAACCGATCTTACTGGATAATTACGAGTGAAAGTGCAAAGTTTGTGGAAAGCCGGCTTATGGACTCCCGCTTGGGTCAACTCCTGCGCGCTACCCTCCTCGAAGAATTTCAGCAACTTTGAGCAGTGTCAGTGACAGTGATTTTCTGTGAAGTGTTTAGTGCATTGTGTGTTTCGTGCCATTCATGTGTGACCTTGTTCTAAAGGATTCCCAAGGTATACGGCATGTTCTGGGCATTTGTGGGGAGTAGAGTTCAGTGCACCCTCCTCTGACCGCGTCCAGAGGGTAACTGGCGACTGACTGAGTCGCCGCCTCTCCCTCCACCCCCTCACAGCGTCGTCTCCACACCCCTTCACAGCTCGAGGAGACCGCTCTCACTGCCCGCGCGCACACACACATACATGTACTAACACTCACTGACCGCGGCGGCTCCCTTATATATATTTTATATATATAACCTACTTATCTGTGTATTTAATTAATTTTTTGTCTGAAATCTTGTTGATACGACGGGCTGACCGGTCAACACTGATTTAAGACATAGTACACAGATGAAGTAGTTATGTCTCATGCCTTACGTAGCCGTGGACCCAGCGCCTGGATGAGTCAAGCGGATGATAGTCCCCCAGAGATGGATGACCAGGCCGGCCACGACGCTCCAGCCCCCACAACATCGCGCAGTCCCTCACCTCAATATTCAGCGTTGTCTCCAGAGATAATTGCTTTACTGAAGTTTATGAGAGATGAGAAACGCGAGGATGAAGCTCACAGACGTTTGGCGGATGAGCACAGAAGGCAAGCAGAGGCAGAACGAGACCACCAACGGAGATTGGAAGACAGTGAACGGTTTGAAGCCTTGATATCTCGCCTCACTGTTAACCAAGCCCCTGGCTCTAACACTGCCTCGGTACTGACTGGTTCAGATACCTCATCCATGCTTCCTTCACGCCCCCCAGCCCCACCTAAAGCAGCAGCTCAAACACCGCCCATCTTGAAGCCTGATGTGAATTTCCAGACTTTTCGTGAATGGCGGCGACGGTGGACTGATTATTCTACAATGGTGGATCTCCAGAGTTTGTCACAGCCTAAACAACTCATCCAGCTGCGTATGTGCCTGTCCTTGGAAATTCAGCGTGTCTTGGAACATACGTTGCAGGTACCCCCAACCTCTTCGCTGTCTGTAGAGGAGGTACTGGACGTTCTACAACGGCACATCAAAGGACAGCAGAATGAAGCTCTGCGCAGGAGGGAATTGTTTAGCTGCAGACAGATGGAGGGTGAGTCTTTTGATGCCTTTTACGTACGTCTTAAGAGAGCCTCGGAAGAGGTAGATATATGTCCAGGCCACCACCAGCAGTGCGAGGAGACCCAGTTGAAGCAGGTGATCCTGATGGGTGTTAAGGACGAGGAACTTGTCCAACGCCTCACCTCCCTCGACTCTTCCTCTTCTCTTAAGGATGTGTTGACGATATGTCGCTCCTATGAGGCTGCCAGGTGTGCCACCTCTGCCATCCGTGCTCCCCCTACAGCTGTACGCGCTGTGTCCCGGTACAAGAAGGACAAGAAGTCCGTTCCTACGCCTTCGCCCACCACGTCCACGCCCGGTTTATTTTGCAACAACTGTGGTAAGCAGCACGGAACACAGGTGTGTCCAGCTGCTCAGTCTACCTGCAACAGTTGTGACCGTAAGGGCCACTGGTCACTCACAGTACGGTGCCCAGCCAAACGCGTCCAGTGCAATGTGTGCGGTCGTCTGGGCCACTATGACAAGTGTTGCCCTTCCAACAAACCCAAGGGACCGCGTCGGCGGAAGCTTCAGCCCCCTTCCACCAGAGAGGGCCGCCCACAGTCTTCCAATCAGAGGCACGACGACTCTTGACAACGCTCGAGCCACATTAGGAATGTGTGCTCCCCCCAGCGTCCCAGGACCAAAGTCCCCCAGTACATCAGTGTCATTGTGACCTACCGCAGTGCGTCATCCCGTCTTCAGATGTTGCCCGACACCGGCGCTGATGCTACAGTCATCGGTCCCCAGCATTTGCAATGCTTGGGGCTCTCTCCAAGTGATCTAGGACCGCCCCCCAAGGATCTCCGCTTTATGGCAGATGGTTCACAGATGACCCCGGCCCTGGGTTCACTCCAAGCACAAGTCACCTTTGGCAACAGGTCGTGTCAAGCCTGGATTGATGTGCATAACGGTGTCCAGACTCCTTTGCTGTCCTACAGACATTGTCAGGAGTTGGCCATCATCTCCCAGGACTTCCCCAAACCTATTCTTGAGGTAAAACACGCCAACAGGGTGCAAAAAGGGAGCAGCAACGACCCTGCTGCCGCCCTACCCCTGCCTCTTGCCAGTGACACCTCTCCTTCGGATGCTCGGAAGTACTTCCTGAAGGAATTCAGCGACGTTCTGGTGACCAAGTCCGCTCTGGAATCCAAGCCTCTCAAGAAGATGGCAGGTCCCCCCATGAGGATCCACCTGAGGGACGACGCGAAGCCATTCGCTATTTACACCCCTCGACTGGTTCCCCTGGCCTTCCGCGAGGCGGTCAAAAACGAGCTGGACTCCATGGTCGCCCAAGAAATTATTGCACCAACCGGCGATGACCCGTCTCCATGGTGTCACCCGATGGTTGTCGTCGCAAAACCTAAAGGTGGTGTTCGGATCACCACTGACCTTTCCAAGCTCAACAGCCAGGTGTCTCGTCCTGCGCACCCTTCTCCCACGCCCTTTGCAGCCATACGCAGCGTGAACCCGAAGGCGCGCTTCTTCACGACGATGGACGCCCTGTGTGGATACTGGCAGATAGAGCTTGCCGAAGAAGACCGACCACTCACAACTTTCATCACCCCGCATGGACGTTACAGTTATTGCCGTGGCCCCATGGGATTCGCCGCTACAGGAGACGCTTTCTGTCTTCGAGGTGATATGGCTCTACAAGGTCTGGCAAACTGCGTGAAAGTGGTCGACGACATACTCGTGTACGACGAGGATTATATGGATCACCTCTGCCGTATCTACGAGGTACTCAACAGGTGCCGGAAGCACGGCATTACCCTAAATGCCGACAAGTTTGTTCTGGCCAGCTCTTCAGTTGACTTTTGTGGGTACACCCTCTCAGGGAATGGTATCGCAGCTGACCCGGAAAAGGTCCGCGCCATCACGGATTTTCCCACCCCTGCTAACCTGACCGACTTGAGGTCCTTCATCGGTCTCGTCAACCAGTTAGCAGAGTTTTCGTCGGACATCTCCGCAGCTGCTCAACCACTTCGCCCCCTGATGAGCCCCAAGAGGACATTCCTGTGGACCCCCGACCACGACAAGGCCTTCCAGCAAGTGAAACAGGCCCTGTCTCGTCCACCTGTCCTCGCCACGTTTGACCCAGCCTTGCCGACAGTTCTGCAGACAGATGCCTCACGCTTGTATGGCGTGGGATACGCCCTACTGCAGGATCATGGTGGAGGGCAGTTCCGGCTCGTCCAGTGTGGCTCGCGTTTCCTCTCTGACACTGAGACGCGCTACGCCACTATTGAGTTGGAGCTGTTGGCTGTGGTTTGGGCGATGTCCAAGTGCAGGTTTTACCTCATAGGCCTGCAACACTTTCACCTAGTGACCGACCATCGCCCGCTTGTCCCGATCCTCAACCACTACACGCTAGACGCCGTTGAGAACCCTCGCCTCCAGCGTCTGAAAGAGAAGCTCTCGGCGTACATCTTCACTGCAGTGTGGCGTGCTGGCAAGGAGCTCTGCATCCCTGATGCCTTATCCCGCTCTCCTGTCAGCCGCCCTACTCCAGAAGACCATGTGCTCGACGCCGACCTCGCTCTCTCCGTCAGGACTGTGGTCACTCTCCATGCCGTCCAATCCCTTCGTTCGGACCTGTCACCAGATGACGACAAGGCAATGGAGGACCTTCGAACAGCGGCCCGAGATGACCCTTCCTATGTCCGACTTGTCGAGTGTGTGAGGAATGGATTTCCTAGCAACCGCTACGATCTTCACAACACCCTGCTCCCGTATTGGAAACTCCGCGATGAACTCTACTGCGACGGAGACCTTGTTCTGTACGGAGCACGTGTAGTTGTCCCTGCTGCATCACGTCCCCACGCCTTGGCTCGCCTTCACGACAGTCACCGTGGAGCTGAGGCCACCAAACGACGTGCACGACAGACTGTGTTCTGGCCCGGCATCAACTCCGACATCTCCAATGTTGTCCGTGCGTGTGAGCCCTGCCAAGTATTACAACCCAGCCAGCAGCAGGAACCCTTCATGAGTGACGACAACCCCACCCGCCCCTTTGAGTCTGTGTCGGCCGACTTTTTCTGTGTGTCAGGAAAGTCCTTCCTCGTTATCGTCGACCGTCTCTCTGGTTGGCCGGTTGTCATCAAGTGCGGTAATGACACGACGTCTGCCGCCACCATCAGCAAGTTCCGCCACTACTTCCGTGACGTGGGCGTTCCTGTACGCCTGCGAACCGACGGAGGGCCTCAGTTCACAAGCCGGGACTTTGCTGTGTTCCTTGACCGATGGGGAGTCCGGCATGTGTTGTCATCGCCCCATTACCCGCAGTCCAACGGCCACGCTGAGGCTGCTGTCAAATCCCTGAAGCACCTCATCCTTAAGGTGGCCCCTTCTGGGAACATTGACTGCGAGGCCTTCGACAGGGGTCTTCTTGAACTCCGCAACACACCTAACTACACCGGACGCTCCCCTGCCCAGGTTTTGTATGGACGCCCCCTTCGTTCTTGTGTCCCTGCTCACCCTCAATCCTTCTCCAAGGAGTGGCAGGCCAAGACAGAGGATTGTGATCGCCGAGCCGCCGAACGTGTTCAGGACGTCGTCGCCCGCTACAACGACCACGCCCGCTCTCTCCCCAGGTTGAGTGTCGGCACCCAAGTCCGTGTTCAGGACCCGACCTCCCTACGTTGGGACAAAGTAGGCGTAGTCATGGGTCTCGGCAGGTCACGGGACTACCAGGTGCGGTTACCCAGTGGTCGTGTGTGGTGGAGGAACCGCCGTTTTCTCCGCCCCGTAACAATGCCTTCTGCTGGCCCCGCCACCAGTGTTGAGTCCCATACCCTTCCCAGTGATGAAGTCCCTCGACGCTCAGAACGGATCCAAAAGAAAAGGTCCGCTCAAGACTTTGCTATGAGCGTATAGGGGGGAGGGAGGTGTATGTATATTATGTATGCTGGATTATATATTATGTATGTATATTATGTATGTGCTCCATTTATGTATTATATTCAGCCTAGCTAGCAGCGTGTGGCAATGTTATTACCATATCCCACATGCTTAATTAATGTGCCTGGCGACGTATGGAAGCTGCTAATGTATCACTTGCCATACGTCGTCTATAGCAGTTGACCAAGGAGCCTAGCCGGGGAGAGTGCTGCTCCCCTTTGTGTACATACTCTTATCCAGTAAACCGAACCTACAAAACTATACAGGTGTTTGTGTTCTCTCCTGTATATAGAACTTATTATTCAGAACCTAACACCCATCACTACATATATATATATATATATATATATATATATTATATATATATATATATATATATATATATATATATATATATATATATATATATATATATATATATATGTATATATATATATATATATATATATATATATATATATATATATATATATATATATATGTATATATATATATGTATATATATATATATATATATATATATATATATATATATATATATATATATATGTATATATATATATAAATATATATGTGTATATATATATATATAAATATATATATATATATAAATATATATGTATATATATATATATAAATATATATATATATAAATATATATTTATATATATATATATAAATATATATGTATATATATATATAAATATATATATATATATATATATATATATATATATATATATATATATATATATATATATATATATATATATATTTACACAGTGGGGTATGCTATAACGAACGGATCCTACTTCGAATATTCCTATAACGAACGGTTTTACCTATAAAATTGATAATGCTATAACGAATGAAACTCCTATAACGAACATTATTTAAATTTTTTTTTTTTTTTTTTTTTTTTTTTTTTTTTTTTTTTTACTAATTTATTGTTTTTTATTACAAGCATTAATGATACTCTTTATTTCAGGGGTTTAGATGCATATTTATGCACTTTTTACAATATTTACAATTTTATATTATATTTTTCAGTGTTAAGTGGTTGTATTTGGGGGCCTGGAACGGATTAATCCTATAACAAATGAATGCTATAACGAACAAGGTTCTAGAACCAATTAGATTCGTTATAGCATACCCCACTGTATATATATATATATATATATATATATATTTATATATATATATATATATATATATATATATATATATATATATATATATATATATATATATATATTATATTTATATTTCATTAGTCTAATAAAGCACGCGGACTTCTACATACAATCAACACCTCAACCCGCCAGGATTCGAACCCACGGCCCACAAGCCTATGACTGTGACCGGGGAACGCTAACCGCTGGACCACCTGGATACTAAAAGCAGTCCTAGACTTTGTTATATTTCACACAAAGCCTGTTCAACGAGCTTATGGCGCCGTGAACCTCTAATGGGGACCACCCGTATCACTTAGGTGGTCAGAGTAACGTTTTACCAAATCCGGCTTCGAAACACGAGGATCCATATATATTTCATTAGTCCAATAAAGCACGTGGACTTCTACATACAATCAACACCTCAACCCGCCAGGATTCGAACCCACGGCCCACAAGCCTATGACTGTGACCGGGGAACGCTAACCGCTGGACCACCAGGATACTAAAAGCAGTCCTAGACTTTGTTATATTTCACACAAAGCCTGTTCAACGAGCTTATGGCGCCGTGAACCTCTAATGGGGACCACCCGTATCACTTAGGTGGTCAGAGTAACGTTTTACCAAATCTGGCTTCGAAACACGAGGATCCATATATATTTCATTAGTCCAATAAAGCACGCGGACTTCTACATACAATCAACACCTCAACCCGCTTTTAGTATCCTGGTGGTCCAGCGGTTAGCGTTCCCCGGTCACAGTCATAGGCTTGTGGGCCGTGGGTTCGAATCCTGGCTGGTTGAGGTGTTGATTGTATGTAGAAGTCCGCGTGCTTTATTGGACTAATGAAATATATATGGATCCTCGTGTTTCGAAGCCGGATTTGGTAAAACGTTCCTCTGACCACCTAAGTGATACGGGTGGTCCCCATTAGAGGTTCACGGCGCCATAAGCTCGTTGAACAGGCTTTGTGTGAAATATAACAAAGTCTAGGACTGCTTTTAGTATCCTGGTGGTCCAGCGGTTAGCGTTCCCCGGTCACAGTCATAGGCTTGTGGGCCGTGGGATCGAATCCTGGCGGGTTGAGGTGTTGATTGTATGTAGAAGTCCGCGTGCTTTATTGGACTAATGAAATATATATGGATCCTCGTGTTTCGAAGCCGGATTTGGTAAAACGTTACTCTGACCACCTAAGTGATACGGGTGGTCCCCATTAGAGGTTCACGGCGCCATAAGCTCGTTGAACAGGCTTTGTGTGAAATATAACAAAGTCTAGGACTGCTTTTAGTATCCTGGTCGTCCAGCGGTTAGCGTTCCCCGGTCACAGTCATAGGCTTGTGGGCCATGGGTTCGAATCCTGGCGGGTTGAGGTGTTGATTATATATATATATATATATATATATATATATATATATATATATATATATATATATATATATATATATATATATATATATATATATATATATATTAGGGTGGAGCTTAAAACATTAAAAAAACGAAATTTACATTTTTGAAAGTCTTACCCCCTGAATATGTTCCTTGTGATATAGAAACAATGTATACAAAGTTTCAGGCCTAAATTCCTATATTTAGAGGTAGCTCAATGACCTCAAAAATTACGAAAATGATGAAAATTCAATGATTTAGGAGTATATCAGACCAATGTCTTAATTTGTTTAATCAAACACTTGAACTCAATATATATTCAGGGACGTAGCCAGGGGGGGTTGCAACCAACAACAACCAACAAAAATTCGAAAAAAAAATTATTTTTTCGAAAAAAAATGTATATATTTGTTCGAAAAAAAAATTTTTTTTTTCGATTTTTTTTTCAAATATTAGTTATAGTTAGTGATTGAAGGCCATATAAACAGCCAAAAAAGGTCAAAACTGACTGCTTACACTTATAAAAGGGTGCTCTTAGTATATTTTGTCCAAAAAACAGATTTGTAAGCATTTTATGCTAAATTTTTGGCTGCTCGCTCTCAAAAAATGCCATCAGATCATGCAAAGTGACCATATTTGAAATATATTTGGCTAGGTAAGCTGACAAGTGTCTGCTGGAAATGTGCTAAAAATGCTTCAAAATTATCCCCAAAACAAAAAAATTTCCTGGAGAGCTGCCCCCCCCCCCCCCCAAGAGTTTTTCTTCAACCCCCCCCCTCTTTTTTTTTCAGTTCTGGCTACGTGCCTGTATATATTATTAAACACGTTAATAAGAAGTCAGTTATTTGTTCTCTTTGTGACAGTTCATAGTATCAGTCTAACAATGTCCAGAACATCCTCTTTCATGGCACCATGGACAATGTCTGTTTTCTGCTGTCCGGGAACATTCGGCGATGGTCCTCGACAACTTGTAGCAGGAATTGCAGCTGCATTTCATCACGGGTTATTAATCCACTGTATTCCTGAATCAGTGCCACTCCACGTTCAGCGTGGTCATTGACGACTTGTAGAGACTTGACTGTTTTTGAAGCCTGCTTGTAGTCATCTCTCTCATCCCACAAGTCAGGATCAACCACAAGGAATCCATCTGGAAGGTCCAACTTTTGCAGTAGTTTCATTGACCTTGCTGTCACTAAATCCTCTAAGTTTCTGTCCTTGAATGAATTAAGAGAAATACTGATTCGCTTGCAATGAGCCATATCTCCATCTTCTTCCTTGTTCATGGCACTCACCATCAGTCTCTTCGTCGACGAGCTGACTCGACTGTCGAAGAAAGCCAAGCTAACAAGTTCCTGTGACAAGTACCATAAATGATTGGAAAACTTGCGTGATGTTGACTTCGAGATGGCCGGATTGATCGATGAGTATTCAATTAGTGTCTTCAGTAGCAGCAGGTCACTGTAAGGTGCTTCTGATGCTTGAGGTGCCGAGATCCAGGCTTTCAAGTAGACACGGACCGTGAATACACAAACATCACGTAAACCTCTCGTTTCTGCAGCAGTCAGCTTGAATTGACCCCTGAACATCCAGATCTTCAGACTGTATAAAACTTTGGACATCCAGCGTGCGTGGTGCATTGCTCCGGGTGACATGAATCGCACTCCTCTGGCAGGAGCAATACCGAGAAAAACTATCAAGTTCCAATAATTCTTTATAATCATCTCTCGGATGTCTATGCTCAAGTTGCTTGTTGGCATAATCGATAGTACTTTGCTTTATGTCTTCTACTAGGGTTGCTACATCATCCGCTGCAATTCCTGATTCATACTGGGTGGTGTCGATGAATCTCCAGTATTCCCGGAAGCGTTTGAAGAGAGGAACCTCTGGCGATGAAGATGATTTGACTCCCATACATACTTGGAATACTGCGCCAATTATCAATTCCATGATATGATGCCTGCAGGCCAGTGATAACAGTGACTTATCAAGCTTCTGCTCTAGGAGGACACATGCACCAGCGATCGGACCAGTATTTGAACTTGTCGTGTCAAAACACATAGCTCGAATGTTGTCGGCTACGCCCCAGTCTTCAATGGCTCCAAAGACAGCAGCAGCCTGAGCTTCCCCTGTTCCAGATGGAAGCTTTGCAACAGTGAGTAGCTGAGAAACTCCTTTTCCTGAAACCAATACTGGCAGGCGATCAACCTTCTCTTTTCCGATTAGATCAGGAATCAGTTTTCCATCCCAATGAATAACAAGGGGCACATTACTGTGAAACTCAGCCTTTATATTTGCAGATCTCTGGATTCTGTGTTCTACTCTTTGTCTACGAATAGAGTCTCTGTTTAGAGCAAGATCATCAATGTTCTCTCCCAAGCTTTTAGCAGTTTCTGCTAATACAATAACGGCTTTGCGGTCTGACATTTTTGTGCGATCTAAGGCTGCTGAAAGTTCTGGAGTAACGACGTTTTTTCTCCCTCTCTTTCTTTTTCGTCGTGTCTGAAATTGGATTCCTCCATCAGATCCCTCACTCTCATTTTGTCCAGTTTCAATATTTTCAATACATTCTGCAGAGCTGATTTCAGATTCGGAACCAGATGAAATAAGTTCAGTTCTAGAAGCTGCTATGTGTTTCAATTCCCCCATTCGATGTCGTCTGGCAACCATTTGGTCCTCTCTTTTGGACGCCCTTTTCTCCTTATTAGCAAGCTTTACATCTACTCCAGCCAGTGACCCTCTTCTTCCCTTTTCTCGCTGAGCCAACAAGAAATCCTTGTCTTCTTGTAATACTGAAGTATTGTTCAGAGCATCTGCGTGAGCGACATCAAATAGATCTTCAAGCCGGGAAACAAAAGCCGACTCTTTTGTGAGTTGTGTTGGTGACGTTCGTGCTTTGTTCTTTTTCAAAAGACGCCATTCTTCAAATGTCTGCTGAAGCTTAGTCTGGCAGTTTTGATGATCTCTCGTCGGGATTCTAGCTTTTTTCCAAAACTGTGTTATTTCCGTGATGGTAATATCAGATGATTTTCTTACGGTCTTCTTCAGATCAAGATGGTGATGTAGGAAAAATCCAAGAGCCATACGCATTGACGGCAACTTGCTGCCTGTTATTTCAATCACGGAGTCGCCAAGGAGATACAACTTGGTTTGAGATCTTGTTACTTTAGCCGGAGATGCCATTTTCTTTTTCAATCTGAAATAAATATAAAATAGCATTCATTAGACAGGTTGGAGTCATTAATTTCATTAACACTTATGTTTAAGAAATGTTCTACAAAATGTCTATGTATCTGTCTATCTACGTAGTATTTAGGACTTTACTGCTTACACAGTAACATTTAGACACTTAGACAGATGTAATATAATTCATCAGTAGATAAGAAATTAAGAATCAACATCTATATTCTATATTGTGTAATGTTGGTGCTTTTCTCATTAAATAATTCATAAAATATTATGTCCGTAGTTACCTTTGTTTCAGTTGGTGGGCCTTTTCAGATACTTTTCCCCAAGAGAAACACAGTCTTCAAAGCAGAAGTCGGAAATTTTTATAGCTAGGGCAGTATTGCTTTCTACAATTTTATTGGCTAAAACACTACTTGATCTAAAATGAAAAACATAGTTAGCACCCTTTGCATAATTATTATTATTTCTTAAAGTTATTTTAACAGCTTATATGGTATCAGTAGTGTGTGTGAAGTAAAATGGCGGCCACAACTTTGGATTGTCAGAAACTTTACCCTCATTGAGCTACCTCTAAATATTGTTCAATTGCACTGATTCTTTTTCTCAGTTTTTATTTCATATAAAGGAACAATTTGAGAGGGTAAGAAGAACATATTTAAAAAAAAAAAAAATAAGCTCCACCCTAAATATATATGCATGTATATATATATATATATATATATATATATATATATATATATATATATATATATATATATATATATATATATATATATATATATATATATATATATATATATATATATTTTTCAAGTAAATGGAAAAATTTTACTCGACACAGACATTAGTTCCAGTTACCGGTAAATAGCAGACGCTTCAGTGACGTCACTAGTGTTTACACTACACCAGCGGGTAACATTTGATGACATTATTTGAAGTGAATTGACCTTATTTTAAAAGACCAAGGATGGTTGGTAAAGGACTACTGAGTCAGTGGGTAAGTGTCACATTTGGGGTACTGGTCTTATACAGCGAATAGAGCTCAAAAGCTACTTTTTAAATGGAAATTTGGGGGGGCGTCTTATGCACCCCGACGCCTTATAGGCCGAAATATACGGTATGTTATTCACTTTATGCGTTCCTCACTTTCTGCGGGACCCTCCGGGTTACATTAACTGCGTTAAGTGAGGATTGACTGTACTGTATGTATGTTGTGTTTTCAAAGTAAGAGGAACAATTGAAACTGCAATTGTGTATAAATGAGGCAGAAAGTCAGGTCAGCAACCTGGGACTTGGTCACAATTTTCGTTATGCCATATAGCAGCAGGGTCTACCATTAGACAACACATTATGCTTCCAATATCTTCCCAGGCAGTAGTACCTCCCTGTTTGGTAGCTGCCTACTACCTACACAATTTTTAGTAATATTACTTTGATACATGATAAATTAGACAAACAATGAAAATAAACATCAAATATAATTACCAAGACGCTTCCCATTGGCAGCTGTAAGAGGGGGAGATGGGCTATTTTTATCCCGTGTTTGTGTTTGAAGTGGCCAGTAATACCGTATTTACTGATCATAATACTTTTCTCCTATAAATAATTAATTTAAAATTTATTTTTTTACATAGAATATTCAGTAAATGACTCTTTTAATTCTTTTAACTACCGACAGTGGTAAATTTAGGATGACAATGATGAAGAAGAAGTCAGGTCATCTGTTTCAGAGTTTGATTCTTAATGATTACCATATATGTGTAAGGTGACCACCTCAGGTCATGTTATCTATCCCCAAACGTAATACCCCTTCTCTCATTTGCCTTGTCCAGTTGTTGAGTTATCACTCCATAAGCAATAGCACTCTCTACGTGTGAACACTACGGTATATTAATACTGTATCCAGCTACCATAAAACCTCACCATGGCTCCAATTGTTAAACGCAGGAGATATGAAGCTTGTTTTAAGCTGAAAGTGATAGCATATGCCCAGTCACACAACAATTGTGCTGCTTCAAGAGAATACGGTGTAACTGAGAAGATGGTGCAGGATTGGAGATCAAAGGAACACTTACTACGAAGTATGCCCAGGAATAAATGTGCAATGAGAAGAGGCACTGCACACTGGCCGATTCTAGAGAAGCACGCAGTAGACATGGTCCATGAGCAGCGTCAAAATGGGTATATTGTATTAAGAAACATGATACGTATTTGGTCACTTAAGTGGGCTAAACAAAATCAAGAGCACAGCAAACACTTCAAAGCCACGGTTTCATGGTGTAGCCGTTTTATGGAAAGAAGCAATCTGGTACTGAGGCAGAAGACAAAAATAGCACAAAAATTACCAGCAGATCTTAACTGTAAAATTGTTAATTTCCATCGCTACATAATACAACAACGTAAGAAACATTGTTATCCATTAAGCAACATCGGGAACATGGATGAAACACCAAGGAACTTCGACATGGTCGGTAATCATACTGTTGATACAAAGGGTGCAAAAACAGTGTTAGTGAAAACAACAGGACACGAAAAGACACGGTTTACAGTAGTACTTTCATGCATGGCAGACGGAACCATGTTGAACCCAATGCTTATTCTCAAGAGGAAAACAATGCCCAAAATCAAGTTCCCGGCTGGAGTTTTTGTTCACGTCAACGAGAAAGGGTGGATGGACGAACAAGGAATAAAGTTATGGATTGATCATATATGGTGTAGGCGACCTGGTGGCTTTCGAAAACAGCGTAGCCTATTAGTATGGGATATGTTCGCGAGTCATTTAACAGAGGGAACAAAAACCAGCATGGCGAGGAACAACAGTGACATTGCAGTTATTCCTGGTGGATTAACTTCAGTTGTATAACCACTTGATGTTTGTCTAAACAAACCATTCAAGGACCATACCATTCAATGGATGGTATGGAGGATGATATGTTGTGGGAGGACTAGGATGAAACAGAAGCCGAAGCCACGTCATCTGATTTGGAGTTTGATCCTTATGATGAAGCAGCCATAAATGTATCTCAGGATGTACTTGAAGAACTTATGATGTCAGATGTTGATGATGTGGATTTTGAAGGTTTTTAATACATGATGACGTTAGTAATAATCATGTGCTAATAACATTTTTAACTTGTCGGGTAATTTGCTTTTAAAATATTGTGACTTAGTAAATTAAATGTGTGCATGTGTATATATGTATACATGTGTATATATAAATATGTTTGTGTAATAAATGTATGTAGTAAGTACGTAATATTTTTTCACTCAAATCCTAATGAAACACTACTGGAGAACATTCCTTTGTCACAAAACAAGTTTATAAATTAAAGAAAATAATTACAGTGTGTTTAATATATTACAGTATATTATAAATAAATAAATAAACAAATAATTCGGTAAATCTATTTCAAGTAAATGGAAAATAAGCAAACAAATGTTATTTACCAAGACCCTTCCCTCTGGCTCAGGGTGAGATGTAGGGGTAGATAACAAGGCTATTTATAGCCCGCCTTTGTGTCTGAAGTGGCCAGTACCCTAATGCACCATAAAGAATTCATTTAACATTCATTTTTTGTACATAGTATATTCAGTACATGACTGCGATTATAAAATAGTGTGAATGAGTATATTAAAATATATATATATATATATATATATATATATATATATATATATATATATATATATATATATATATATATATATATATATATATATATATATAATATTATCAACGACCTCACCAGCAAGGAATCGAACCCTCGACCTACTGGGTGGCCCTAGGGAACGCTTACCGGCTAGCCCACAAGGACACTAAAAGCAGTTCTAGACTCTGTTATATTTCACACAAAGCCTGTTCATCGAGCTGATGGCGCCGTGAACCTCATTGGGAAACTGCCCGTGCCTCGTATGTGGTGTCAGTAGCATTTTACCGAATCCAGCTGGTATGAAACGCGAGGTACATATATATACTTCATTTTTAGTCCATTTAACACGCGGACTTTGAACATACAATCAACGACCTCACCAGCAAGGAATCGAACCCTCGACCTACTGGGTGTGACTAGGGAGCGCTTACCGGCTAGGCCACAAGGACACTAAAAGCAGTTCTAGACTCTGTTATATTTCACACAAAGCCTGTTCATCGAGCTGATGGCGCCGTGAACCTCAATGGGAAACTGCCCGTGCCTCGTATGTGGTGTCAGTAGCATTTTACCGAATCCAGCTGGTATGAAACGCGAGGTACATATATATACTTCATTTTTAGTCCATTTAACACGCGGACTTTGAACATACAATCAACGACCTCACCAGCAAGGAATCGAACCCTCGACCTACTGGGTGTGACTAGGGAGCGCTTACCGGCTAGGCCACAAGGACACTAAAAGCAGTTCTAGACTCTGTTATATTTCACACAAAGCCTGTTCATCGAGCTGATGGCGCCGTGAACCTCAATGGGAAACTGCCCGTGCCTCGTATGTGGTGTCAGTAGCATTTTACCGAATCCAGCTGGTATGAAACGCGAGGTACATATATATACTTCATTTTTAGTCCATTTAACACGCGGACTTTGAACATACAATCAACGACCTCACCAGCAAGGAATCGAACCCTCGACCTAGTAGGGTTCGATTCCTTGCTGGTGAGGTCGTTGATTGTATGTTCAAAGTCCGCGTGTTAAATGGACTAAAAATGAAGTATATATATGTACCTCGCGTTTCATACCAGCTGGATTCGGTAAAATGCTACTGACACCACATACGAGGCACGGGCAGTTTCCCATTGAGGTTCACGGCGCCATCAGCTCGATGAACAGGCTTTGTGTGAAATATAACAGAGTCTAGAACTGCTTTTAGTGTCCTTGTGGCCTAGCCGGTAAGCGCTCCCTAGTCACACCCAGTAGGTCGAGGGTTCGATTCCTTGCTGGTGAGGTCGTTGATTATATATATATATATATATATATATATATATATATATATATATATATATATATATATATATATATATATATATATATATATATATATATATATATATATATATATATATATATATGTATGTATGTATGTATACATACATACATACATACAGTGGTCTTTCGGTTAACGAACACAATTGGTTCCTGAAGGGTCGTTCGTCAACCGAAAATTTCGTTAACCGAAACAATTGTTTCAATGAGATTTTGGGTAATAGGTTCCAGCTCACCGAAAATTACATTCAAAGTAAAAATAAATGCAGTAAAGTACACTTACTTTGAGGTGTGTATGTAAAAGGCTCCTGGTTGATGATGATGATGATGGGAATTAGTAGTGGGGGTGGAGGAGAAGGGAGAAGAGAAGGAAGTGGGGTGGAAGAGAAATCACCCCATGCTTCATGCCGTCATTTCACCCATAAAATTTTTTGTTCACTAGGTGTAATTCAAGATTATTTTCTTTAAATCAACACTGCACTGCATTATATATTGTCAGTATGTAAAATAAATTTCAGAATGACCAATAATTGTACTGTAAAAACGTAAAAATAGTTTATGTTCAAGAGAGCCACAAGCAAGATGTTACCTCCACTGACCAGAGATACAAACTGACGCCTTGCTGGGTGAGTCAAGTGGCTGATTGGCGCACCAAAAACTAGTTTCCTGTACTGCAATTATGTTAAATAAGTGTTAAAATGACTAAAAAATTTAATATAAAACTTGTAAAGTTATTGAATTGTACAATAGGGTAGCTCATTTTTCCCAATTTTAGAAAATTGTGGGTGGGGGTGTTTTTTCCCATTATTTCGTTACTCCTAAATTCATTGGTGCCAGAATTAATGAAATCCAACATGTTCTAGGGGTCGCGAATCCAAATATAAAAAATGAATTTTTGCGAAAAAACGTCAAAACTCAAGCTTTTTCTCTTATAGATCAGCAATCGTGCTGCTTTTCACTACTTAACCCTAATGGCTGGCTAGAGCAGCTATTCAGCTTTCCATTGACACCTAATTCGATTGCATGCACCTCTTAGTTGACCTTCTAGTTCAGGTCAAAGGCTTTACCTGCGTTAAGGGAACCAGATTCCAAAATATGCATAGTTTTGACTTTTCCATTTATTCGAAAACACATATCAATATTTTGCCGTCACAGTGTTTTCCATGATATATTTCCCTCTTAAAAAAACAAACATCATTGAAATAGGTCAATAACTCTAGGAGGAGATGCAATTTGAAAGTTCAATCCCCCCCTCTATTCAACTCTCACAGTTGCATCAGAGCAGACTTGCTGAAGCCACTCATCTGCTTCCTGTGCTTTTCCACAAGTTGCATGACATCCTGCAGCTGCTGCTCATCCTTCGTGACTGAACCAATGAAGTCCTGCATAAGCTTTATTCCCCTTTCGGCCACGTCATTGGTTACCTTCAGGCTTCTGGAGAAATCTTTCAGCTTCATGAACTCTTCGTTTTTCTCCCAGTCTTCCACTGGTGACATCAGCCATGCTGTGCCGCACACATGATGCTCCTTGAAGATCATCCATGAACGTTCATCTATCAGGTCGGAAAGCCGTGTAGTCTGTTGGATGACCAAGTTGTCGTTGGCGTAGTCGTTCGTTTCTTCTAGGCAGCTCAATTTGGTCGCCATCTCCTTTTTCTCTGCCGCACTCAACTTCTCGCTGCACAGCGACAGAACGACGGTCTGTGGCCTTACATACCACAGGTGGCGGCTCGCGACCGCCAGCGCCGCATCAGCCACCTCACAGTCCACGGCCCTGTAGCGGAAGAGTTCGTGATGCAGTTGCAGGTCGTTCACAGGCGCATCCTCGGCTACTGGTGATTTCAGCCACGCCGGTGTGTACAGTAGAGACACAAAGATCGCCATCCTCTGCAGCTTGACGCACAGGTCACTGCTAAGCTCTAGCTGGTGGCTAAACATGTAGATCTTGAGGTAGTATATGATCTTCGCCATCCAGCGAGCGTGGTGACATGCTCCAGGACGCAGAAAGTGCGTGCCGCGCGGAGGATTCACACCGAGGACGAGGAGCGTTAGTTCTGCCGCTTCTCGGTAATCCTCTCTGGCCCATTCTGTGACGGTCAGCAGGTAGCTAACGGTCCTGTGTCGGAGGTGACTGAGCCAGTCAGACTCTGGTAGAGTTGCAATGTCCAGCCTGAGATACTGAGAGTGATCTAGTTGACTCCACCTTTTCTTAAGAGTCTGGAAGAGAGGGTCCGTAGGGGCCGATGTTTTGCCGAAGATGTTGCTGGCAGCGGCTCTCACCACCAGTTCCATGACGTGGTGTCTGCACCCAAGACTCAACAGCTGTTTTTCCAGCAGCGCCTCCAGATGGACAACCGCACCTTGGATTCGCCCTGTGTTGGACGACGTTGTATCAAAGCACAGTGCCTTGACGTTTGAAGCGCAGCTCCAGTCCTCGATAGCACGAGCTGTTGCGCGTGCCTGGGTCAGGCCAGTGCCGTCCTTCACTGGCAAGACAGCAAGCAGCTTCCCTTCCTCATGGCTGCGCCCTGAGATGAAGATGGCCTGTCGGTGTTCTTCTTCTCCCACGACGTTCTGAAATAAGAGAAATATAAAAATTCAGACAGATAATGAAGAATTATCAAGGCTGCCTTTCTCTCCAAGCTTTTTGTTAAATGATTTGATACATTTCTAACAATATATTACAATAGTCTAGGCTTTGGTAAAATATTAATGTAGTACCTAAACGTGTTCTCACCTTAACCAGCTTACCATCCCAGTGCACCACTGCATGTGGTGGAGGCGTGAAGGCTTCCCTTTGTGCGGCAGCTACCTGACGACGGTGTGAAGCTCGCGCCCGTCTCGCAGTCTCTCTCGAGATCCGGAACTCAGACAGATCGCCTGGCGGGTTAGCAGAGCGCAGCACTGCTGCGACCACCGAAACTATCTGCGAGCAAAAGCAGGCAAGGGTGTTAGTAGAAAATGTCGACTGTTTAAGTGCTTATCAAATAATTAACAGAAATTTCAAACATTCCAAACACATTTATGGATACACTTACTTCGTTATTGGATATCCGAAGATGGTCAGCGAGTTCCTTTAATGCTGGCTCTTGGAGAATGCGACGTGGAAGCTGAACCGTCACATAAGGGTGCTTTGATGTGTACCTGCCAGGTTGTATCGCTGTGTCCTTTTTCTCCATTTCTACTTCCGTTGGGGTGTCAGCCACCACAGAGGTTTGAGGTCTCGAATCACTGCTGCTTGGTTCACAGGCTGCGAACCTTCCCAGTTTCGACCTTTGCTTCTCGACTCGTTCCTCCTGCTTTCTCATCTTAGCGGCAAAAATCTTATCGTTACCACTCATGAACGCTTTTCTTTCTCCGCGTTGGTCTTGATAGAAGGCGATGTCTTGTTGTTTGTCGGCCGGTGTAAGCAGCCGGTTCTTCTCGATGTCCTCTACGGCGTCCGGTGCTCCGATGTCCCACAACAGGTCAAGTTGAGACTTGAAGTTTTCAACCTTGTCCTTTGCAGCCCTGTCCCGACTTTTTTGTAAACTTCTCCAGTGCTCCCATAACCTTGTCAGCTTCTCCCGGCACCCCCTCTCTGAGATAGTCTTGATGCGAGCTAAATTCCAGAACGTGAGTACGTTTCTCACTGTTTCTTTAAACGTCTCCTGTCTGTCACCAGATTCATTCACTGTGTGAAAGAAGAACTTCAGGACTTGACGCATTGTCGGGAGTTTACTGCCTCTAATTGACAATGCTGGCTGGCCTACTAGATAGATTTCAGTGGCAGAACGGGTAGTGGATGATGTTGGCCTGACAGTCCCCTTAGCATTCTCCCCCGACTGCGACTCACTCTCTTCCATGATTGTATGTATATAAACAGATGAACTCTGTAAGAAAAAAACGTTTTGTAATAAAACAAAATAGGCAAACAAAATAGGGTCACATAAGAGCAATTTAATCACCTGTAGAAAATACAACATAAATAGATAACCATAAATTTACTGCCACACTATATAGCAGATTTGAGTAAATTATAAAATAACACCACAGTACCAACAACAACAAAACACATGTCAAAACACTGCAAAGAAGCGCAGGGTTTTAAAGCTGCCAATGTGAACCTAGTGAATTTATAACTCCGTTAACGCAGGTAGGCTACAGCCTTTGACCTGACTTAGAAGGTCAAATAAGAGGTGCATGCAATCGAATTAGGTGTCAATGGAAAGCTGAATAGCTGCTCTAGCCAGCCATTAGGGTTAAGTAGTGAAAAGCAGCACGATTGCTGACCTATAAAAGAAAAAGCTTCAGTTTTGACGTTTTTTCGCAAAAATTCATTTTTTATATTTGGATTCGCGACCCCTAGAACATGTTGGATTTCATTCATTCTGGCACCAATGAATTCAGGAGTAACAAAATAATGGGAAAAAACACCCCCACCCACAATTTTAAAAAAGTGTGAAAAAATGAGCAACCCTATTGTACAACCTTCTTGATATTTACTCAAATGGGAATGAACTTAAGCCCTAGAACAGATTACCATATTGGCGGACTAATATCCCAGCTGGTGTGCAAGCGAAAACGTGTTGATATGATTTCGTAAAAATTTTGTTAACCGAATTTTTGTTCGTTAACCGAACTGAAGATTCTTATGGAAAGTATTTCGTTAACCGAAATTTCGTTAACTGAGGCGGTCGTTAACTGAGGAATCACTGTATACCGTATATCGCGGCCTATAAGACGAAATTTGAACATTAAAAAAATATGCCCAAAGTTAGGGGGTCGTCTTAAGCAACAAATATAAAATTCTTACATCTTAAATATTGTGTCAAGAGTGGTGATAGAAACATCGTAAGCCACTCACAAAGTCCTGCCAGTAATTATTTTATACTGAAACTTACGTTTGGCAAGCTGGATTCAAATTAAGATTACCGGTATATTAAAATAATAAAAATGTATTATAAACCTCTCTAACATACCCTGTAATAAACACAGCTATCATCACACACCCCTCCCCACGCCCCCCACCCCCCATTTGCCAGTGAGGAGACAAGAAAGGGAAAGTGACCGCGAGGTTTAGCTATTTTTAGCCGTGGAGGTGGTCAGTAATGCATACCGGGTATCGGTATATTTACTGATAATAATATTTTCTCCTATAAATAATTGATTTAAAATTTATTTTCTTACAAAGAATATTCAGTAAATGAGTGCGTTAATTCTTGAAACTATCGACAGTTAATTACAGACGCTTAAGTGACGTCACTAGTGTTTACACTACACCGGCCGGTAACATTTGATGCCATTACTTGAAATGAATTGGCCTTATTTTAAGTAACTAACTATAAATAAATACAAAAATTAAAAAAAAAGATCAAAAGTGAGAAATAATATACTGTATGTATGTTGTGTTGTCAAAGTAAGAGGAACAATTGAAACTGCAATTGTGTAAATGAGGCAGAAAGTCAGGTCAGCAACCTGGGACTTGGTCACAATTTTCGTGATGCCATATGGCAGCAGGGTCTATCATTAAACAACACATTATGCTTCCAATATCTTCCCAGGCAGTAGTACCTCCCTGTTTGGTAGCTGCCTACTACCTACACAATTTCTAGTAATATTAATTTGATACATGATAAATTAGACAAACTGAAAATAAACATCAAATTTAATTACCAACACGCTTCCCATTGGCAGCTGTAAGAGGGGGAGATGGGCTATTTTTATCCCGTCTTTGTGTCTGAAGTGGCCAGTAATACCATATATTTATTGATCATAATACGTTTCTCCTATAAATAATTAATTTAACATTTATTTTTTTACATAGAATATTCAATAAATGACTTTTAATTCTTTTAACTACCGACAGTGGTAAATTTAGGATGACAATGAAGAAGAAGTCAGGTCATCTGATTCGGAGTTTGATTCTTAATGATTACCACATATGTGTAAGGTGACCACGTCAGGTCATGTAGCGGTTTCTATCCCCAAACGTGATACACCTTCTCTCATTTGCCTTGTCCAGTTGTTGAGTTATCACTCCATAAGCAATAGCACTCTCTCCGTGTGAACACTACGGTATATTAATACTGTATCCAGCTACCACAAAACTTCACCATGGCTCCAATTGTTAAACGCATGAGATATGAAGCTTGTTTTAAGCTGAAAGTTATAGCATATGCCCAGTCACACAACAATTGTGCTGCTTCAAGAGAATACGGTGTAACTGAGAAGATGGTGCGGGATTGGAGATCAAAGGAACACTTACTACGAAGTATGCCCAGGAATAAATGTGCAATGAGAAGAGGCACTGCACACTGGCCGATTCTAGAGAAGCACGCAGTAGACATGGTCCATGAGCAGCGTCAAAATGGGTATATTGTATCAAGAAACATGATACGTATGTGGGCACTTAAGTGGGCTAAACAAAATCAAGAGCACAGCAAAGACTTCAAAGCCACGGCTTCATGGTGTAGCCGTTTTATGGAAAGAAGCAATCTGGTACTGAGGCAGAAGACAAAAATAGCACAAAAATTACCAGCAGATCTTAACTGTAAAATTGTTAATTTCCATCGCTACATAATACAACAACGTAAGAAACATTGTTATCCATTAAGCAACATCGGGAACATGGATGAAACACCTATGAGCTTCGACATGGTCGGTAATCATACTGTCGATACAAAGGGTGCAAAAACAGTGTTAGTGAAAACAACAGGACACGAAAAGACACGGTTTACAGTCGTACTTTCATGCATGGCAGACGGAACCAAGTTGAACCCAATGCTAATTTTCAAGAGAAAAACAATGCCCAAAATCAAGTTCCCGGCTGGAGTTTTTGTTCACGTCAACGAGAAAGGGTGGATGGACGAACAAGGAATAAAGTTGTGGATTGATCATATATGGTGTAGGCGACCTGGTGGCTTTCGAAAACAGCGTAGCCTCTTAGTATGGGATATGTTCGCGAGTCACTTAACAGAGGGAACAAAAACCAGCATGGCGAGGAACAACAGTGACATTGCAGTTATTCCTGGTGGATTAACTTCACTTGTACAACCACTTGATGTTTGTCTAAACAAACCATTCAAGGACCGCGTTCGTGAACAATGGAACAAATGGATGATCAGCGGCAAAAAGTCTTACACGAAAGGTGGGAATATGCGTGCTCCCGAACTGGATGTACTGTGTGATTTTGTTATCAAGGCATGGAATGATATTAATGTGGAAACAGTTATCAAGTCTTTTAAAAAGTGCGGAATATCCAATTCAATGGATGGTATGGAGGATGATATGTTGTGGGAGGACGAGGATGAAACAGAAGCCGAAGCCACGTCATCTGATTTGGAATTTGATCCTTATGATGAAGCAGCCATAAATGTATCTCAGGATGTACTTGAAGAACTTATGATGTCAGATGTTGATGATGTGGATTTTGAAGGTTTTTAATACATGATGACGTCAGTAATAATCATGTGCTAATAACATTTTTAACTTGTCGGGTAATTTGCTTTTAAAATATTGTGACTTAGTAAATTAAATGTGTGCATGTGTATGTATGTATACATACAGTATATATAAATATGTTTGTGTAATAAATGTATGTAGTAAGTACGTAATATTTTTTCACTCAAATCCTAATGAAACATTACTGGAGAACATTCCTTTGTCGCAAAACAGTTTATAAATTAAAGAAAATAATTACAGTGTGTTTAATATATTACAGTATATTATAAATAAATAAATAAACAAATAATTCGGTAAATCTATTTTAAGTAAATGGAAAATAAGCAAACATGTTATTTACCAAGACGCGTCCCTCTGGCTCAGGGTGAGATGGAGGGGAGATAACAAGGCTATTTATAGCCCATCTGAAGTGGCCATTACCGTAATGCACCATAAATAATTCATTGAACATTCATTTTTTGTACATAGCATATTTAGTATATATATATATATATATATATATATATATATATATATATATATATATATATATATATACAGTATATTTTATGAAAATCCACAATGAAAACGTGGATAAGATAAATCTTGATAAAATTACACGGGAAAATGGAAACAACGGAGTACCTTAGCTTTCGTCTTTATTCAAGACATCTTCAGAGGCAACTGGATTACATGGACAGAGAGAGGCTTAAAAACCTTTTGATCTAGATATATGATAGTTATTTTGTGGGTCCCCTTTTTACCTGACTTGACTAGTCACGTCACCACCCTTCTCTTAAGCTCCTCTACGTGTGTGTTGGTGTGGGGATTAGTGGATGTCATCATTTTGACCTGACCTCATGTTTTTAGGTCACCCTGTATATTTAAGCCTCTCTCTGTCCATGTAATCCAGTTGCCTCTGAAGATGTCTTGAATAAAGACGAAAGCTAAGGTACTCCGTTGTTTCCATTTTCCCGTGTGATTTTATCAAGATATATATATATATATATATATATATATATATATATATATATATATATATATATATATATATATATTTGTAATAAATGTATGCAGTAAGTACATACCGGTAACCTTTTTCACTCAAATCCTAATGAAACACCACAATTAGAATACGGTGGTTGTTGTTGAACCACCTGTTGTATAAATAGTCGGAACACAGTCACACCACCGAGACGAAGGAACACTCCCACCACCGACCGTCTCGTGTGAAGCAAGCGTATAAATGAAAGAAAATACTTGCAGTGTGTTTAATATGTTACAGTATATTATAAATAAATAAATAAACAAATAAATCGGTAAATCAATTTCAAGTAAATGGAAAAATTTTACTCGATACCGACATTAGTTCCAGTTACCGGTAAATAGCAGACGCTTCAGTGACGTCACTAGTGTTTACACTACACCAGCGGGTAATATTTGATGACATTACTTGAAGTGAATTGGCATTATTTTAAAAAAACAAGGATGGTTGGTAAAGGACTACTGAGTCAGTGGGTAAGTGTCACATTTGGGGAACTGGTCTTATACAGCGAATAGAGCTCAAAAGCTACTTTTTAGATGGAAATTTGGGGGGGCCGTCTTATGCACCCCGTCGCCTTATAGGCCGCGATATACGGTATATATATATATATATATATATATATATATATATATATATATATACATATATACATATATACACAGTTTACCCTCACTTTACGCGATTAATGTAACCCGGAGGGTCCCGCGTAAAGTGAGAAACGCGTAAAGTGAATAACATAACATATGGGATTAATTGAAATGGAGTCCGGGCCGATCCCCAAACTCCACTTTTTGACGACACACAACTATGTTGTAGTAAAAATATTATCTTAACTTTATGATGGTATGAAAAAACAAGTAATATAGAAGAGGTTAGGTTAGGAGAGATAAAGGTTAACATAGGAAAAATAAAGGTTAGGTTAGAAAACTAAAAATTAGGTGTAACACTTACGGTAGTAGAAGAGATGGGTCGGCATACGGGGATGGAGGCTGGTTCCGAGGCAGAGGGCAGATTACTGGCCCTTAGGTGAATCACCATTACTAGGTGAATAACCATTACTGTCACTTACAGTTGTCAGGGCTTCCCTGACAAATCCCTCAAAGTCATCTTCACTGCCACTTTCACTGGCTTGGGCTGGCTGTGGTGGGTTGCGGGCGAAGAAATCTGTTATGCTTTGCTGACGGCTGGCGTTGATGTTGTCGTGATACACCTTGATGTACGGCTCCATAGCCTGCACCAGCCGGGTATGGAAGACTTCATAGCGGTCATCGTCATTGTCACGGGAAAGGAAGGACTTCATCTTCTCTGCACACTCCATGGCACCCTTAATATCACTATGACTTAAATTGTGTTCTTCGGAGAATAACGCACCTTCTTCCTCCTCTTCACTAACGTGTTCTTCTTCCAACATCTCGTCGGCAGTCACTTCAGGATCTCTGATCACCTCCAGGATGTCGTCGTTGGTGGTCTCGGAGAAGCCTGGAACTGTAACAGTCTGCGCAACTTCTCTGGCAAGGTCCACTGCTACTGCAACATTCTGAACCTCACCAGTCACAGATTGACTCCTCTCACCTGGTATTCCATGCAACACATGTCTCCATGCGTGACGAATTGTAGCAATAGACAGCTGATCCCATGACTCCACCAAGACGTCCACAGCTTTCTTGATGTTAAATACTCTCCAGAATTGTTTGAAGAGTATTTTTTGCTGTTCCAACTGTTGATCCTCATCTTCTTCGCTCTTGCTATCGGTGGTGGTGTCACTCAGGTTATGCAACTCTTCCTTGGTGTTGGTGTAGTCGTTCAGGAGCTGGAATTTTTTGGTTGAGAATGCAGCTTTCACATTGCAAATCAACTCCTGGTCCATGGGCTGGATTAATGACGTAGTGTTGGGAGGAAGGAAGACCACTTTTACGTTGGGGTGACGATCTAACAGTAGGGGCGAGTGTCCTTGTGCGTTGTCCAGCAGCAACAAAATATTGAATGGTACATTCTGTTGCTCACAGAATTTTTTTACATCGGGAACAAAACAGTCATCAAACCAGGAGAGAGACAGTGTAGAGAACATCCACGCCTTACGTGCGGTCAGCCAGTGGACATTTAGCTTGGTCATGTCCATGGTTTTGTAGGTGTGCGGCTTGCGTGCTGTGTGGATCACCGATAGCTTGAGCTTACAGGTACCGGAGGCATTGGTGGTAAACAGGACGGTGATGCGTTCCTTCTGCATTTTCCGGCCCCGAATCCTGCTGGCATTCTTCACAACGAAGGACTTGGAAGGTAGCTTTTTCCAGAAAAGACCAGATTCGTCCATGTTAAACACCTGGTCGTCACTGTACTGTCCTTCCTCCATAATCTTACGTAAAAACGGAGGAAATTCCCGAGCCGCAGCATGATCAGCACTCGCTTCTTCCTCCACCAATGTTTATATTGGTGATCTTGTTCCGGATCTTAAACCTCTGTAACCACCCAGAGGAAGCATTAAAGGGTTTGGGCTCTGAAGTTCCCATCTTTCGTGCCACTGCCATGTACAGTTCACGTGCGTAGTCCTTAACAGAGCGCGTGTCGACCGCCATGTTCCGTCGCGCCTGACGCACCAAGTACCTCACAAGTAATTTTTCTGTCTTGAGAAGCACCTGGGTGTGAAAATACTTGCTCATAGAAGCACCTGTAGTCTTTGTGATCTTCATGTGCTCCTTTATCTTGGCTTAATCCTTCTTTATAGTCCGGATCGTAGATTCGTTCACACCATGCTGGCGCGCCAAATCAACCTGCCTTGTTCCTTTCTCCAACTCTTGGATGATGGTATACTTCACCTCGTAGCTTAAGGAACGTCGTGTCTTCTTTGATTTAGTGCCGCTGGGTCCAGGTAAGGAAAGGTTTCTCTCTGGGGGTGGTGGTCCGGTGGAAGCCATTTTACGGAACAATGGATGCGTGTTTACACGGAGTGGCCTTGAGGGATGAAACTGCCGCGGCTAGGTCAAGCGTCGTCTTTCCTCCCTCCCTCCCTCCCCCGGGTGGACACGTCATAATACTTTAAGCCAATTACAGCTAGCAGCAGAGGGGGGTAGGGATGCATGGCCAATCACAGGTCTGATACGTCATATGACGTCAGTGATAACTCAACAAAGACACACACTGCGCAACCTTACTGCGCCTCTTGCCCAAGCGGAGGGAGGAGGAGGGAGAGGCAGGCAGGCAGGCGGGCGGGTGGCGGGTGGGGCGAATCTAAAAATAGCGTCGCGCCGGACACTCTCCGCGTAATGGGGTTCACGTACCGCGTAATGTGAGCACGTGAGGTTCTGGCAAGGCACCGCGTAAACGTGGAAACGCGGAATGCGGGACCGCGTAAAGTGAGGGTTAACTGTATATATATATATATATATATATATATATATATATATATATATATATATATATATATATATATATATATATATATATATATATATATTTTATGAAAATCCACAATGAAAACGTGGATAAGATAAATATTAATAAAATCACACGGGAAAATGGAAACAACTCCGTTGTTTCCATTTTCCCGTGTGATTTTATTTATATATATATATAATCAACGACCTCACCAGCAAGGAATCGAACCCTCGACCTACTGGGTGTGACTAGGGAGCGCTTACCCAGTAGGTCGAGGGTTCGATTCCTTGCTGGTGAGGTCGTTGATTGTATGTTCAAAGTCCGCGTGTTAAATGGACTAAAAATGAAGTATATATATATATATATATATATATATATATATATATATATATATATATATATATATATATATATATATATATATATATATATATATATATATATATAGGGGGAGGGGAACCCAGGATCACCACATATGAAGCGTCTCTCAAAGATAAATGAAGATAGCTGTCTTTGAAAGTTTTTCAAGATCTCCAAAAGCCCATTTTCTTGATCTGACTGAGACTCATATGCTGCAGAAAGGCCACAGATCCTGCATATTTCCGAGTGTCATGTGCCAAAAATTTTTGCCAGGGTCTGATTGATTCACTAATTCAGATAAGGATTTTGTCATTTGACTAGAAGATAATTTCTTACCATCTCTTAATGATAAAACATAGGGGCCTTGATTAGGGAATCTGGTTACGGTAACCATTCCTGAAGATTTTTAATTGGGCACAATATATGAGGAACCCTTGTTTCATCCATTAGACGTTTTATCCTAATAGGTTGAGCTTGGAAATCTTCCCTTTCATTTTTTCTCAGGAACTCCGTAGTAAAAAGGGTAACATCCTCATCAGAAAATACCAATAATGATGGATTATTGGAAATTGAAATCAGTTCACTGATTCTCATACCTGTTGCTATTGCTAGAAGGAAAGCTGCCTTCTGGAGTAATTTATCCCTGTTCAGATTTATTTTGTAATTAGACCCCGTAAGAAGATTAGGAACTGTTTCCAGAGACCAAGGTGGGATTCTCTTGCGTCGAGGGGGTCTCTGAATGAAAAAGGACAATCTTAGCATTTGATAAAGCCTTGGGTTCAAAGTAATATTAAAACCCCAAGCCAGAGGGTCAACCAATGCTTATTTATAAAATGCAATTGTATATCTTTGAAGGCCTTTAACTCTGAACAGAAATTAAAAAAATTCTAACAATTGTTTCCGATAATGATTCTGGGGTTGTAACTTGATAAATTGTTGAAAAAGATTCCAAGCTTTCTCATATTGAATAGAAGTTTGGGGTCTATGACCTGCTAATACTTGGTTAGCTACATTGGGATTACCCAACAACCTATTTAAACTTTTTTTGATAAACTCCAAGAGTGAAGTGCCAAGGATATCTCGAACTGAGAATGTAGTACAGTTGTACCCCGCTTTACGCGGTTTCACTTAACTCGATTTCTCATTTTCGCAGTGCCTCGCCAGAACCTAACTTTCACTTAACGCGGTTCATCTACCCATATACGCGCAGAGTGTCCGGCTTGACACTATTTTTAGATTCGCCCCACCCGCCTGCTCCCTCCTCCGCCTCCGCCTGGGCAAGCCGTCCGGTAAGGTTGCGCAGTGCATGTCTCTGTTGCGTTATCACTAACGTCATATTAGGGTGTGTCATACGGAGGCGAATTTTTTTTTTTTGAGTTTGAAAAATCGGCCCATGGTATTAATGATGTAGTTCTATGTGCAGAATCATGTGATGTCTTCAGATTTGAAAAGTTTTCATTTTTTGCTAGGTAAATTTTAACTTGAAATCTTATTAAAATTCAGTATTCCCACCCTTTTACCAACACCACTAAATAGCTTATTTAAAGTAAAGTAAATGTATCAGGTTAATTAATTAGGATGAAAATGATCCAGAATAGTGAAACGAATGATCTTGACACATTTATTAAATTTAATATTCCTTTAGAAAACAAAATCATCAAATACAAAAACCGGTTTTACTACTACGACCCGGTGTTGCTGCACACCATAGAGAACATGTCTTTCTTGCTTCTGTTTCTACTCATCACCTCCCTGCTGACCACCTGAGCTCGGATGTAACCTTCCCTCCTCTCCTGGCTGTACACGTGACTGCTGGCCTCGCTCACTTGCTGTACACAACGCTCTATACTCTGGGTGTGCGAGGACCAGGCAGGGACATGCATGGGGTTGTCCAGGAAAGCTCTGACTTGAACATTGGTGAGGCTGCAGGTAAGAGGGGGCTCACTGCCAGCCTGGATGTTATCCAGGTCTATGAGATCAGTGAGGGTCTTGGCACCTAGATTGACTTCAGGAGTCTTCCTGACCCTGAAGGAATCGTCACCAACTGATTCGTCATGCCCAGATCCTCTCATAAGTCTCATATCCAAGATCTTTTTGACTGCCACTCTTCTCTCTACCTCATCCTTACTGCAGAGCATTGTCTGCAGAACTGCCTCGGGATGAGCATACCAGGAAGATCTCCTCACAGTCTGCTCCACAATCTGAACAACCTTCCTTGGCTGACTCCTCAGGAGCTCAAGCTGGAAGAGAACATGCCTCGGACCTTCGGAGAACGATGACTTGACCTTGGTGTTGAACCAATTTGGCAAGTAGACACTCACGATGAATTGGACAATAAGTCTCAGGTTGTGAAGCTGGTTCCCTTTCAGTTTATGATGAGCGACCCAAATTCTGCAGAACCTGAGAGCCGTTGTGAGACTGGACCTATCTGCAGGTAAGCAAGTCTATCAGGCATGACCCCAGTTTTGATGGCACTGCAAATCATGTAACCATAGTACTAGTCAGTACAGTACTCAGGTCGTCAATGACAGTAAGTGCAAGCAAGCTCAACGAGTGGAAGGCCAACTGTGATTTTTTCAAAGCTCGGATTTATTTCTAACTCAGTGGCAGAGTCCAGCATCTTGCCAAGAGGACCAGACCATCTGTTGTTTGAAAGAGTCTTGCTATCCAGCTCCTGGATCAGATGTCTGAGTGGCAACTCGTTGGTGTGGAGGTCACAAACAATGCAGACCAGCTTCCTCCCAATCTTCCGCTCTATCCACTGTATGACCCCCCCATGCCACCCTGTGTTCGTGTTGGTGCTGTCCCCTCCAATGGCCTGCAGGGTCTGGTCTACGTTCCTCTCTCTGAGCCAGTTCACAATGTTATCTGCCACTATCTCAGCTGGTTTCCTGATGTCATCTTTCTCTGGAGTGAAATGCCACAAATACTTCCCTCCTGGTTCACTGCAGCAGGAGTAGTGTTCCTCCTTCACCATGGCAGGGAACAACTTGTCAGAATCTCCAACTTTCATGAACACTTTAGTGTCATCCCTTCTCCCACCAAAGAACAAACAATTGATTCCATTTTCTCTTATCCCCTTATCAAACTCCTCTTCTAGGTTACTGACAAGTTTCTCCTGAGCTCTCCTTACTTTGTTATGATCTATCACCAGGTGAACATCATCAGGTGTTATCAAACCACCGTCAATCCAGGCAGCTGTTGCTATCTCTGCAGTTTCTCTGAGACCAGTGTGGTGTCGCATGCTGGCCAGAGCTATGCTCGGGATATCTTTCCTATTTCGAATCTTATGCCTGAAAGGTTTGGGATCATTATTTTCTGGGTTAGGGACAAAGTCACCATTCTCCTGGTCAGCACTCGGATCAGCCATGGGGAAGTCATTAAGCTCTGAATCAGCTTGACTCCAATCATCGGCCTTTTTTACCTCACCCTGGGCCTTCTCAAGTCTCTTTTCCTCGGCAACTCTTCTCCTCTTCTGTCTCTCTGTGGCAGCCTCCTGTCTCTTGGACTCTGGAATATCTTGGCTAGAAATCATGAGAGCCCCTATACTGCCAGTCTTCTCTCTCTGTGCTTTGACAAATGCCAGTTCGATCACAGGAATCTTCAGTTCACGCTTGCAAATACCGGAGATGTGGGCCTCGGATTTACAGTCACGATCGCATGCAACCTCAGGACAGAGAACAATTGGGGACTTGCAAGTAATTATGTCAAATAACTGGTCCAGTTGCTTGGCAAAGCTGTCCTTAACTGCAAGTTTTCCTCTCCCAAGAGAGATATCTCTTGCCTTTTCCCAACTGGCTAGCAGTCTCTCACTAATCTTCTTCTGACTTGTTATGACTGGAGGCTTGAACTGAGCGTTAGCCAGAGTGTACTGTGCCAAGACAGCTTTGGTCATATCACTGGCAATGTCTTTGTTTGTGTAAGTTCTTTGGTTCTTTTCACTGATTTGCCTGATTAAAACACAGTATCTCAAAGCATCTCTCAATGTAGGCAACTCCGACTTCAGGAGCTCTCTCCCAGACCCAAGATAGTGACTGAGATGGCTGGATTTTTGGTTCCTCGTCCTGACACAAGCAGCCATCGCAAATATTATCAACTTATAAATGCATCAGAATCTGAAACAGAAAAAAAATATTGTTAGTTGGGTTGTTAAAGAATGAAGTCAGAAAGCAATGTTCACTATTTAATTGTAATGCACTAATGCAGCTGTACGTTAGATTTTCGATAAATTTCACGCTAAAATTTACCTAGCAAAAGGTTGCAAAATATTGAAATTGAAATTATTTTCTGTTTATATACACTAAAATCTACCAAAAAAGTGATGGGCCATTAGTTTTAGCTGATCTTCCCTCCTATGACACACCCTAACGTCATATGACGTATCGGACTGTGATTGGCCATGCATCCCTACCCCACTCTGCTGCTAGCTGTAATTGGTTTAAAGTAAGATGATGTGTCCACCCGGGGAGGGAGGGAGGGAGGGAGGAAAGACAACGCTTGACCTAGCCGCGGCAGTTTCATCCCTCAAGGCCACACCGTGTATACGTGCATCCATTGTTCTGTGAAATGGCTTCCGCCGGACCACCACCACCACAAGAGAGAAACCTCTCCTTACCTGGACCCAGCCGCCCTTAGCCAATGAAGACACGACGTTCCTTAAGCTACGAAGTGAAATACCAGATCGTTTAAGATTTGGAGAAAGGAACATGTCAAGTTGATCTCGCGCGCCAGCATGGAGTGAACGAATTGTAGATTCGTACTATTAAGAAGGATGCAGCCAAGATCAAAGAGCACATGACAATCACAAAGTCTGCAGGTGCTTCAATGATGAAGTATTCCCAGAACAAGGTGCTGCTAAAGGTGAAAATTTGCTGGGGAGTTACTTGATTCGTCAGGCGCGACGCAACATGGCGGTGGACACGCGATCCGTTCAAGAGTACACACGTGAACTGTACGCAGCAGTGTCACGTAAGATGGGAATTGCAGAGCCCAACCCCTTCAATGCTTCCTCTGGTTGGCTGCATAGGTTTAAGAAGAGGAACAAAATCACCAACATCAACATTGGTGGTGAAGAAGCGAGTGCTGACCGTGTGGCGGCTAGAGATTTTCCTCCGTTCTTACGTGAGGTTGTGGAGGAAGGGCAGTTCACTGACGACCAGGTGTTCAACATGGATGAATCCGGCCTTTTTTGGAAAAAGCTGCCTACCAAGACCTTCGTTGTCCAGTCTGCCAGCAAGGTTCGGGGTCGGAAGTTGCAAAAGGAGCGCATCACCGTCCTCTTTACCACCAATGCCTCCGGTACCTGTAAACCAAAGATATCAGTGATTCACACAGCCCGCAAGCCGGACACCTACAAGAATATGGACATGAACAAGCTTAATGTCCACTGGCTAACCGCACGTAAGGCGTGGATGTTTTCTGCTCTGTCTCTCTCCTGGTTTGACGACTGTTTTGTTCCAGACTTCAAGAAATTCTGCGAGCAACAGAATGTTCCATTCAACATTTTGTTGCTCCTTGACAAGGCACCAGGACACTCGCCCCTACTTATGGATCGTCACCCCAACGTAAAAGTGGTCTCCCTTCCTCCCAACACTACGTCATTAATCCAGCCCATGGAACAGGAGTTAATCTGCAATGTTAAAGCTGCATACTTGGCAAAGAAATTCAAGCTCCTGAACGACTCTACCAACACCAAGGATGAGTTGCGTAAGCTGGGTGACACCGACAGCGAGAGTAAAAGCGACGAGGACAAGGAACAAGAGGTGGCGACTCAAGAAGTTCTCGTCAAACAGTTTTGGAAGAAATTTAACGTCAAACAAGCTGTAGATTTCTTGGTGGAGGCATGGGATCAACTGTCTATTGCTACGATTCGTCACGCATGGAGGCATGTGTTGCATGGCATACCAGGTGAGAGGAGGAGTCAACCTGTGACTGGTGAGGTTCAGACTGTTGCAGTAGGAGTGGACCTTGCCAGAGAAGGTGCACACAGTATTACAGCTGACGGCTTCTCCGAGACCACCAACGAAGACATCATGGAGGTGATCAGAGATCCTGAAATGACTGCCGACGAGATGTTGGAAGATGATCACGTCAGTGAAGAGGAAGATGGTGGTTCAATCTCCGAAGAACACAAGTTAACGCATAGTCATATTAAGGGTGCCATCGAGTGTGCAGAAAAATTGAAGCTCTTCCTTTCCAACGACAATGATGATGACCACTATGAAGTCTTCCATACCCGGCTGGTGCAGGCTATGGAGCCTTACATCAAGGTGTATCAAGACAACATCAACATTAGCCGTCAAAAAAGCATTAACAAGTTCTTCGCCTGCAACCCACCACAGCCAGCCAGAGCCAGTGATAGTGACAGTGAAGGTGACTTTGAGGGATTTGTCAGGGAAGCCCTGACAACTGTAACTGATGGTGATGCACCTAGTAATGGTGATTCACCTGAGGGCCAGTAATCTGCCCTCTGCCTCGGAACCAGCCTCCATCCCCGTATGCCGACCCATCTCTTCTACTAACGTAAGTGTTACACCTAACTTTTAGTTTTTCTAACCTAACCTTTATTTTTCCTAACTTAACCTTTATTTTTCCTAACCTAACCTCTTCTATAATACTTGTTTGTTCATACCATCATAAAGTTAAGATAAAATTTTTACTTCAACATAGTTGTGTGTCGTCAAAAAGTGGAGTTTGGGGGTCGGGCCAGTCTCTATTGGAATTAATCCCATATGTTCTGTTGTTCCATTTACGCGGATTTCACTTAACGCGGTACCCTGTGGGTTCAATTGACCGTGTAAATCGGGGTACAACTGTACCTGGTCTAGACAACCTTGTTGCAATTGTAGTGGATTCGGGCACCAGTCCAGCAGATCCAGGCACCAAAGTTGTAGGATCCAATATGGTGCAATTAAGAGGACCTTGCCTCGGCAGAATCTGAGTTTGTGAACCACTTTGGGCAATATTTTCACAGATGGGAACAGATAGATTGAATTCCAAAGGTTACAATCTAAGAGTAGGGCAGTTACTAAAAGATTCGACCTCTCTCGAGATGCACAAAGTGGCATTTTGTGGTTTTTTAGGGAGGCAAACAGATCTATCTGCGGAGTTCCAAATTTCTTCACTAGACTCTTGAACTCCGATACCTTTAGGGACCATTCTGTTTCTGTCGATACTGACCGGAGAAGGGACAGCGCATCTGCCCAATTGTTTTGTACTCCCGGTATATAAGTTGCTTTGAGATAAAGTGTTTGTGTTACACAAGTACTGATTTTTTTTTTTTTTTTGACAGTTGCAGAAGGGGCCAAGACCTTGTTGAGCTTTGATGATTGAGACAAAACACTGCCATTTTGTTGTCCATGGCAAACAGGGTCTTCATATTTTGTAAATTTGGGTTTGCCGACAAAAAGAATAGGACCACTGCTAATTCTTTTATATTTATGTGTTTGTCCCAAAGGAAGTTGCTCCACCTTCCTTGATTGAATTCCCCTTTTGAAGAAAGGTATCCCCATCCTATTT
The DNA here is from genome assembly GCA_958450375.1 of Homarus gammarus. Lineage (NCBI taxonomy): Eukaryota > Metazoa > Arthropoda > Malacostraca > Decapoda > Nephropidae > Homarus > Homarus gammarus. The sequence goes on along the minus strand of CAUDMG010003304.1, from coordinate 393,870 downwards.
TGGACTCATCCGTACAAACGACCAAACCTGTTTGAGGCGGAACCCAGGAAGAGGGACTGATTAGATTGTCCCAGTTTGTCCACCATAACAGATGATTCTTTATCTGAATAGGGAGAGAAGAAGCAACATTTCTGTTTCTGTGAAGCAACTTCAGGCCCAGATGAGATAGTTGCTTTTCCTTAACTTTCCCAATGGAACCACTATTGTGGCAAAATTCAACAAACCCAGAAGTTTTTCCCAATCGTGCCAAGAAACCTTGTGCTTTACACAAAAGGCTTCTACTTTGTTTATCAAATCTGTTACTTTTGTTCCTGGTAAACTGCTGATTTGTATCCCACTGGAGACCTAACCAATCCAACTTTTGACATGGCATTAAATTTGATTTTACCTGGATTATCTTTAAACCAAAGTTTTGAAATAGTACTAGTGTACGTTGGGTCGCCCTTTGACAATCTTCGAAAGACTTTCCCATTATCAGCCAATCGTCTAGATAAGGAAAGGTCCTTAGGCCCTCCTTGGCAAGGATCTTTCTGGGAATGTTTGCCAGTTTTGTAAAGACTTTTGGCGCAATTGTCAGGCCGAATGGCATCATTGTGAATTGATAACTTAATCCCCTATTTTGAACACCAGAAATTTTCTGTACCTGGGAGCAACAGGAATGTGATAATAGGCATCTTCGAGATCCACTTTTGAGATCCAAGCATTTGGCGGAAGTAGATGCCTCAGGTGATCGTAAGTGAGCATCTTAAAACTTCTTTTGGTAATAAATTTGTTGAGGACTGATAGATCCAAAACCCACCTTAATTTGTCGCTGCCTTTCTTGGGGACTGGGAATAGGCGAGACATGAAACATTTCTCTGACTGTAACAGTTCTATGACACCTCTGTTTAGTAGTTGAATTACAAATCCTGTGAGACCCCCTTTGATTGTCTTGTAAGCCCATATGGAAGAAGTCCATTTGTTCTCCCAACCCCCTAGACGACCCAGTTGTCTGGCTTCATTGGAAGGGAGTAGTTGATGATGTGGTTGAATAAGGTCCCCTTCCACTTCTGAACAAACAGCCACCTCTATTACGTCTTTGATTATTTCCTCCTCTAAAATTTCCCCTTGGTTGATAACTGACCCGGGCAGCTGGTCCTGTTCCCCTGTAAAACCTTCCTCTCCTAGATTTCCAAAAGGTCTCAGGAACCTGGGGACATTAATATTAATAGTATTCTCGACAGATGATCTATATTTAACCAATGATTGTTCATCAAATAAAGGAGGAGAAGGAGGGGAAGAACGTTGCAACAAATAAGCGCCACCACTTGAAGCATTATTTGTTGCTTGTTTCCTTAGCTGAGCTTTCAATTTTAGGGCTTTCAACAAATTATCTAAAACTGAGTTGTTCAGGGAATATGGGATCCCTTGTAAAGCAGCAGCGCAGGAGCAACTGATTTAAATTATTTTTCATAACCTATATCAACTTATTTTGGAGCCGAGAAATACTGGGAAAGTTCATAGAAGGAGCTCTTTTTGTCATTAAATTGGAACTTCAAATAACTAAACTTGTGAGCATTCCTGGCTGCAGGAATGAATGTTAAGTCTTTCATTACATTAGCCCAGATTTCGTCTATTTCAGAGATCATCTTTGGGCAAATATCAGGCCAAGAAAGTGTAGTATCACCTTCCAAAAACAAAGAATGATGACCCAAAGTTGCTTGTCCTTCATGTCTCGTTGTAGTTACTTAGATATTAGGAAGCTTAGAGACATTTTCGGAAAATACTTTGAATAAGGAATCCACAGATTCAGATGTAGTAGAAAACAAAGAAGACTTAGATCTTACCAATGTTATCCATGGCCTGTTGGGATCATCCTTACACTCAATGTTATCCACCAGCTGCGTGGCAGTCGACAGCAGCCTGTTTCCACTCATAGTAACCAACACTTTTACCCCAGGTGGAAGAGGTTGCCAAGATGTGGATAGGATGAAGTCAGTCTCAACAGGTTCTTCCTTCTCAAGAGACTGAATACTATGATTAGAACCAGCCTCATCGTCCTGATTCTGGAACCCACTGAAATCAGATTGAGTAGATTAAGTCTCTTACCTAACACCAATAAACCTAAACTTTCTGCCAACTTGGGATCTTTCCATTGTTGTACATTCAAAAATTTACTCTTCAAGGCCTTATTCCACCTATTTTTAATTTGTAATTGCAATAAATCTTTATCACCTGTAGCTTGATGAAATTGAAAAATTTGATCATAACAAACTGCACAATCCATTGGTGAAAATAGGTTATTTGAGACACAGCTGCCATGAAGTATGCAAGCCACATGAGGATCTATCTTAGTAATCCAAGTGGCTCTACATTTTTTATAATTACATGTAGTGTGGCCCCCTTTGGTCTTGGGTGAAACTACTACTACTGAATTCAAATTCTCTACTGACAGACAATTCCTTGAATGTAGTGCCTGAGTTGAAGTTTCTAGTCCTTATAGCTCATCACTCAATACTATCTCCTCAGGGACAGTTCCATAGTCTCCTCCATCATCCATAGGCCCGGACTCCTGTCCTTCAAGGAACACTATGAGTCACATTATATCATTATAAAAATATAAGGGAGAAAACATGTTCTCCCAAACGTAATCAATATGACTCATAATTGTTATATTATTAGTAAGTTAATTCATTAAGATCTCTTATTGTTAATAAGTCACTCGTTTGACAATTATAAACAATTAACTCACTATATCGTATCTCTCTCCCGACTCTTATCTCAAGTATCCCTTAGCTCAATTTTTTTTTCTTTTTTTTTTCATACAGTAAATGAATTTCATTTAGAACATTTTATTTAGAGGGATCATCAAGATCTCTATTTGTTTCCAATCAGCGGCACACTTTATCCTCCAAGTAATAACTTAAGCGAAAATTACTACGTGCGTACTATCACCTGGCAGGGTTGACAGTGCTGATTCGCTAACATGGCCCTCTATTGGCAATATTTATTGGGATGAGAATTCCACCCTGAATTGTTCTCATACAGTGGCGTTTCTAGCCTTCGGAAAGTGGGGGGGCCACTTTGGGGCCAAGGTAAATGTTGGGGGGGCAAAACCAAACCTGTGTACAACTTGCAAGATGCAGTTTTTGGCATTATTACACTAATTTGATTGACAAATGTGAAGTGACGTCTCTCATGACGCCAGCCTAAAATAATCAGCATATGGCGGTATAATGGCAACGCTCTTATTCTACTATTCATGATTCATTGGAGTATTGACACACTTGAACATATCTCTAAAACTTACGGATGTTTCCAGGATTCAGTTCTTCATCACTTTCTCTTTCTCTGTGTCCTCGTTACTGTCAACAGAATTATTTCTCCAAGAGTCTTTATGTAATGACGATTTTCACGAACTTTTTTCTTATAGGCCTCACTTATACTCTGAGCAATAGATGTCTTCTCAGCGTTATTGCGTTGGTAGTCAGCCCATGCAATACAGGAGGATTTGTGCATTGTGAGTTCAGGTGCTTTCCAATGGCACCATCTTTTCCATGTGCTTTTTTCAAATGTCGGAAGCCACTCTTTATGAATGCTTCATCTGCATTGCCATGAGCTGGTGGTGCAAAATGCCTGCACGGGAAACAGAACATTGCATCACGTTCTTGAGAATATTCAGCCCACTCATATTGGTCAAACCAAGCACCCACGAATGACCGAGCATGGGACTTTCCTTCACTATACTTGGGATACTCCTTTAGACGGGGCTGAACAGGGTTGCTAGCAGCAGATTCTGAGATGTCAGTTGGTGCAGTGTCTTCCTCCTTATTTTCCTGTTTCTGCGATGAATGTACACTTGCAGTAGTTATAGCATCAGAATCCCCCTTTGACTTCTTTGCAGGAGGGCCCTCAGATTCCTTGTTTTATGTTGCACTCAGCGTTTATTTTTTATAACAAATTTATCCATATTTGCTTGTGGTAATCCAACCGTTATCTGTAAAAAGACAAAACTTACAAATTAATGATAAATTATTCAAGATAATTGTAGAAATGGTACCATAAGTCCGTAACCTGCGAGGCTGCGACCTATCCGCCGTAGCATAATATAGAAGCGTGTTAGCGTGCTTCTCTAGTTAAATATTATTTGCATCATTATTACAATGAATTATAAATTATAATAACTTTAGTCATTTGCAAATACAGCTACAGTACTTACTGATCAGTGATCCCTGATCACAGATAAACAAATGCGGAATATTCGTGTAGGTTACCCTATCACTGGTGACTTGGTGAGATGCAACTGACACTCGGCTTCTTATTTTAATGCAATTCTTGTACCTTATTTCATTAATATAGATCATTTTTTAACTAGGAGTATGGAGTAATATTACAATCAGTCAATCATTCAGTTCAAGTCAATCAAGTGGCTGTAGTTGAGCTGGGCTGATTTGCTGAACAGTATAAGGTAAATCATACAGTCCATCAGTTATATCATTATAAAATGTAGGCCTAAAGCATTCTCATGACATATTAATTATATATTCTTATGACATATAATATGTCATAAGAATGCTGATGGACTGTACTGATTTACCTTATACTGTACAGCTCAGCTCAACTACAGCCACTTGAACTGAATGATTGAGATTGACTAATTGTAATATTACTCCTATAGTTAAAAAATTACTCGCATGTTCTCTCTAAACATACCTCACTTAGCAAGTAGAAAAACCCACAGTGGCACTGTGGCAGACGAAATATTTCTTTTGGGTAGTTTCGGCCACAAATTCGACAATTACTGTCAGTCTGTCACCCTCCTCAGTGGAAATACAGAGTGGTAATGTTCATCACCGACAAGGCAGTTTGATTATATACATCGTGATGTGACCCCACCCTGCATATCTGCACCCTCCCAATTCCTGCCCTCTGGACCTCACCTCACCTCGGTGATCTCACCTCACCTCACCTATGCCTGCATCTGGCGTGCGGCGCGCCCATTGCCTGAGTCACTTGACTCACTTCCTGGTTTTGGGAATGTTTTTGGAATTACAATTTTGAGAATAAAAAGTGGGGGGGCCAACCCAGGGGCCAACCCAGGGGCCAACCCAGGGGCCAGCCCAAAATCTGGGGGGGGGGGGGGGGGGGGGGCATGCCCCCCCCCCCCCCCCCCCCGTAGAATCGCCCCTGTTCTCATATAACCCATATAAGGATGTAAAGTCCATTTCAACATAACTCAAGATTGCTAGGAAGACCGGAAGGTCAGCATTCCGGAAGGAACGCTAAGTCTAGCAGCCTCACTAAAGTTCGCCTGGAAAGGCTGAACCCACTACTGAGGACATCAATAAAATAAAGTTATGAAGAGAAAAACTCAACTCCGGCCTTTATGCTGAGAGCAATTAGAAAACCGAGGGCGGAAGCCCAAAGGTTTTTTGTGAACGAACATAAGAGTAGGAAGAGAGATAGTCGTGGCATTCATACTAGCACGTGAATATTTGGGACAATGAAAACCGTAAACCTTATACATATGTATGTACAGTGAACCCTCACTTTACGCGGTTAATTGAACCCACGGCAGCCCGCATAAAGTGAGAAACGCGTAAAGTGAGAAACGTGTAAAGTGAACAACATAACATATGGGATTAATTGAAATAGAGACCGGGCCGACCCCCAAACTCCACTTTTTCCCGACACAATACGTACGTTTTACTAAAAATAACATCTTAACTTTATGATGGTATTCACACACACATAATATAGAAGGGAACAATCAATAAGAGAAGAATAAACTGAAGGTTAGGTTAGAAAAAAACAAGGTTGGGGTTAACACTTACGTTAGTAGAAGAGATGGGTCGGCGTAGGGGAATGGAGGCTGGTTCCGAGGCAGAGGGCAGGCTACTGGCCCTCAGGTGAGTCTTCATCGGTGTCATCCACACTTACTAGTGCCTCCCTGACAAATCCCTCAAAGTCATCATCACTATGTCTGCCTCTGTCACTATCACTGGCTTGGGCTGACTGTGGTGGGTTGCAGGCGAAGAACTCTGTTATGCTTTGCTGACGGCTGGTGTTTATGTTGTCGTGATAAACCTTGATGTAGGGATCTATAGTCTGCAACAGCTGGGTAGTGAAGATTTCATACCTGTTAGCGTCAGGGTCGTCGGAAAGGAGGAGCTTGACTTTCTCAATACACTCGATAACACCCCTTACATTACTATGGGATAAGCGGCGTTCTTCTTGGGATGGCGCACCACCTGCCTCTTCATCTACCATCTCCTCGGTAGTCACATCAGGATCCCTTATCACCTCCAGGATGTCGTCGTTGGTGGTCTCGGAGAAGCCTGCAGCTGTAACACTCTGCACAGCTTCTCTGGCAAGGTCCACTGCTACTGCAACAATCTGAACCTCACCAGTCACAGGTTTACTCTGCCTAACACCCGGAATACCTTGCAACACATGTCTCCATGCGTGACGAACAGTTACTACAGACAGCTGATCCCATGCCTCCACCAAGAAGTCCACAGCTTTCTTGACGTTGAATGTTCTCCAGAATTGTTTCAAAAGTACTTCTTGCTCTGCCAACTGTTGATCCTTGTCATCTTCGCTCTTGCTATAGGTGTTGGTGTCACTTAGGTTACGCAACTCTTCCTTGGTGTTGGTGTAGTCGTTCAGGAGGTTGAATTTTTTAGCAGAGAATGCAGCTTTTACATTACAGATCAATTCTTGGTCCATGGGCTGTATTATAGACGTAGTGTTGGGAGGAAGGAAGACCACTTTTACGTTGGGGTGACGATCTAACAGTAGGGGCGAGTGTCCTGGTGCATTGTCAAGCAGCAACAAAATCTTGAATGGCACATTATGTTGCTCACAGAATTTCTTCACATCAGGAACGAAACAGTCATCAAACCAGGAGAGGGACAGTGTAGAGAACATCCACGCCTTACGTGCTGTCAGCCAGTGGACATTTAGCTTGGTCATGTCCATGCTCTTTTAGGCGTGCGGCTTGCGGGCTGTGTGGATCACCGATAACTTGAGCTTACAGGTACCGGAGGCATTGGTGGTAAACAGGACGGTGATGCGCTCCTTCTGCAACTTCCGGCCCCGACACTTGCTGGCATTCTTCACAATGAAGGTCTTGGAAGGTAGCTTTTTCCAAAAAAGACCAGATTCGTCCATGTTAAACACCTGGTCGTCGGTGTACTGTCCTTCCTCCATAATCTCACGTAAAAACGGAGGAAATTCCCTAGCCACAACACGGTCAGCACTCGCTTCTTCACCACCAATGTTGATATTGGTGATCTTGTTCCTCTTCTTAAATCTCTGTAACCACCCAGAGGAAGCATTAAAGGGTTTGGGCTCTGTAATTCCCATCTTTCGTGACACTGCAGCATACAGTTCAAGCGCATACTCCTTAACTGAGCGCGTGTCCACCGCTATGTTCCGTCGCGCCTGACTCACCAAGTAGCTCACAAGTAATTTTTCCGTCTTGAGAAGCACCTGGTTGTGGAAATACTTGATCATAGAAGCACCTGTAGACTTTGTGATGTTCACGTGCTCCTTTATCTTGGCTGCATCCTTCTTAATTGTCCTGACAATCGATTCGTTAACACCATAACACCATGCTGGCACGCGAGATCAACCTGTCTTGTTCCTTTCTCCAACTCTTGTATGATCTTATATTTTATTTCGTAGCTTAAGGAACGTCGTGTCTTCTTTGGCTTAGGGCAGCTGGGTCCAGGTAATGCAAGGTTTCTTTGAGGTGGTGGTGGTGGTGGTCTGTTGAAAGCCATTCTTATGGAACAATGGATACCGATATACACGTAGGAGCCGGGAGGGGTGTAAGTGACGCGGGTAGGTCAAGGGGCTTGAACGCTCCCGCGGCGGGGCACGTCATAGTACATTAAACCAATCACAGCTAGCGGGGAAGGAGGTAAAGATGCTTTGCCCAATCACAGTCCGCTACGTCATATGACGTCACCGATAACGCAACAAAGACATACACTGCGCAACCTACTCGCGCCGCTTACACAACATGGCGGATGGCGGGAGGTTTGGATCCAAAAATGGCGCTGCGCGAGAGGACCGCCAGCCACTCTCCGCGTAAAGGGGTACACGCACTGTGGAAAGTGAGCATTCCGTGTTCGGCAGGGTACCGCGTAAACGTGGAAACGTGTAAAGTGGGACCGCGTAAAGCGAGGGTTGACTGTATATATAAATAGATATACAGTCGGCCCTTCACATACGCGGGTTTAGCATTCACGGATTTGCAAATACGCGGATTGCCCCGCCGGAGGAATATTCTGTACATTGAAGTACATTCAAATCGCGCGAGGCCCCGAACACGGGACACCGCCCGCTCCCACAACCTCACACACACACACGCATAGCTCTCCCTCACTCAGTCAGTCTCACTGTAACCACGCTTGTGTTGACATCAGCATTGTAGTTGCAAAAATATTACGTTTCTGTGAATGTATTATATCAAGCACAGTATGAATAGAATATCACTAATATAAGAGTACAGTCAACCCTCACTTTACAAGGTCCCACATTCTGCGTTTCTACGTTTACGCTGTGCCCTGCCAGAACCCAGGATGCTCACATTCCGCGGTGGGTGTACCCCTTTACACGGGTGAAGTATAATTTTTTTATTTAGCTCATAAAATTCATACAAATTATCCAGCCAGAATATAATTTACATTGCTGGAATTCTTACAATTTGTTGATCATTTTGAATATAAACATCATAGATTTTGCATTAGACATACAAATTTTAGATATAATGTTTACTCTTGAGTAAATATGTTATCTTTTGTGCAAAATATATGATATTTATATTCAAAATATTCCTGGTCTTACAAGGAATCCAGCAATGTCAATTATATTATCCTAACTTTAGTCTGATTTATTATTTATTGCTAAAAAGGTAAACAGTCTGGTATTCCCACACATTTATGTAGTAGGGACAGTTGGTGGGGGGGGGGGGAGGGACCGGCGACGGACCATCTGTTACCGTGTGAAGAATATTATTTTTTTTTATTAACTGAAGATTTTTATTTTAGCTCATAAAATTCATACAAATTAGCCGGCCAGAATATAATTTACATTGCTGGAATTCTTACAATTTGATGATCATTTTGAATATAAACATCATAGATTTTGCATTAGACATACAAATTTTAGATGTAATGATTGCTCTGAGTAAATATGTTATCTTTTGTGAAAAATATATGACATTTATATTCAGAATATTCCTGGTCTTACAAGGAATCCAGCAATGTCAATTATATTATCCTAACTTTAGTTTGAGGTATTGTTTATTACTATACCTGGTTTTCCCCCAAAAATTTCTCAGAGGGAAGAGCCAGCAGTGTAGTGTGAGAAGAGCGGGAGGGAGTCGTGTCCATTATTTGAATGGACATTAACTTGGCGACTGTATTTCTCTATTTCTCTTAAGTATTAATTGTGTGCATGTACCATCATAAAATTAAGATGTTATTTTTACTAGAACATAGGTATTGTGTTGGAAAAAGTGAAGTTTGGGGGTCAGCTGGTCTCTATTTCATTTAATCCCATATGTTATGTTATTCACTTTATGCGTTTGTCACTTTCCGCGGTACCCTGTGGGTTACATTAACCGCGTAAAGTGAGGGTTGACTGTATTTTAACCGAAAACTACTAAAAATCGAGTAACATATCTTGAACATCGGAAGGTTAGGTAAAGTCTCTTGTTTTCGTCATGTATTTTATCCTATTTTACATTGAAATACATCACGTTCAGCAAAACTACTATTTATTTCTGAGAATATATTCATTCAGGCACAGTTTAGGTAAAATATACATGTGCTGTAACATTTTTTTAATTGAAAACGATTCGAAAAACACGTACCCTCTAGCCCTGTTCAAGGAGAAGACTGGGAGGAGCTGTTTGGTGCTTAAGACGATGACAAGTAAAATGATTTTGATGGATTTTAATGAAAATATTCTGAAAGACCCTGGCACTGTCAAGGAAAGTGGCTGCTGAAGGCTTCCGGGACATGGCAGAGGACGAAATTAGGGAGCTAATTGAAGAGCACGACACTGAGCTGACCGAGGAGGATCTACAGGAGTTAGTAGACTCAGGCAAGGAAGAGGAAGAGGAAGCAAAAGGGAAAGAGGATGAGGAAGAGGAAGAGCACCAAGAAATAACGTTGGAGAAGTTGGGGGAGATGACCAGGAATATTGAGGCACTGAAAAACCTGGCCTATAGTATGGACCCCTCCTTGGTGCGTGCCCTGAAACTCATGCGAGGGATGGATGACGTTTTCGCTCCATACAAAAACATCATGGAAGAAATGAATGAAAGAGACGACAACTCCCCATCACCATGTTCTTTCATCACCGAAGGAGAGATTTAACACCAATCACTGGTGGCAGTGAGGAAGCAGCTGAATCCACCGTCGCCCCCACTTCACCACCCGCTATGGAATTGAGTGACTGTACAGTAAAGTGAAGTTTTTATCTCTTTTTTTTTAATAGCTTTTCTTGCCATGTTTATTGTTTGTAAAAATGTACAGCACAGTAGAGTTCAGTACTGTACATAGGAAGTGGAGGTGCAGTTATTCACAAAACATTTGTGTTTGTTGTCGGCAGTACTGACGGTGGAGTACATTACGGGTGTATTAATTGTTTTTATAGCTATTTTTGCATTTTAATATTAAATAGTGTACATTACTTTTCAACAAAACTACCATTTATTTCTGAGAACATGGATATGTAATATTTTTGCTGAAATGATGTACGTATTACAGTGGAAAGTGATGAAAGCAATGACTCGCTTTCTTTCGTTCAAAAGATGTTACCGTAATCGCTTTTCGAATGGTTTTCAGTTGTGGGATTATAAGGCTAATGATAGGATAGAATATTATTGTAATACAGTACGAGTACAGTACAACAGTTTTTTAACTGAAAACCATTCGAAAAGCGATTACGGTAAAGTCTTTTGAAAAACGAAAGAAAGCGAAAGTCATTGTTTTCATAATTTTATCCCACTTTCCACTCTACAGTAATATGAATGTCATTTCAGCCAAAATATTACATTTCCATATTTATTTCTGAGAATATATTCATTCAGTCACAGTTAAGGTAAAATACTGTATACTTGATGTAATATTTTAATGAAAATACGGTATCGTAGTTTTCTTTTGTATCAAATTTAATTAACAAAGATTGATGTTTCAAATGTAATGAACAAAAATTTATGTACATTATCTGTAAATAAACTTTAACAAATGAATACTTTGTTTTACATCGTCCTGTGTATACCATACCATGGATTTGGCTACTTTGGGCTAGCTATGATCACGCAAGAGACTGCCCTGGCGACTGTACCGACACTCACGGCTGGTGGTGCGTTGGTGCGTCGTTTCCATTGTTTACTGGTAGTTATTGGTAAATATTTTTCAACCTAACGAAACTATTACCCTTTTAGAGGTCGACCCCCAATTTTTTGCAAAATAATTTGGTCTTAAAAACTCGAACTACACACAGGTATATACGGTAAATAAGGACATGGGGGGGGGGGGGGCAGCAAAAGTACACGGATTTTTAACCTAACCCCCGCGTATGTTAAGGGCCGACTGTATTCACATTTTCTATTTCAGTGAAGACGAGCCCGGGAGGGCGCAGCGACATTCACTGAGTGACTTAAAGGCAAGGAATAGTAAAAAACGATCTAAGCGAATTCACACAGAAGACTGACCAGAGATCGTATAAGAAATTGTCCCAAATACAATAATTGAGAGAGATAACAAAATAAAAGTCACTCTACTTCATCACTGTGCTAATAAGTATAAATACCGTATATAAACAAATTCGTGGAGCCTTCTTTTGTGTGTATTTACAGCTGAATCACCAGGCAAGAAGATGAAGGTGATGGGGGTGAAGGAGGGGTTTTTGAGAATTGCAATTATATGCCCGGTAGCGATGTGTCTTCCTAATATTACTTATTAAATAATTATTAGTTGTTTTAATTGCCTGTATGTTGGCCTGGCAAGTTAGCTAGGAATTAACATACCTAGGTAACATGCTGAGTGTCGCATTCTGACTTGAATAAAAATATGTATGTTTTAATTAATGTTATTTAATGTACAGTAATAGTAACTACTGATGTTAAAGAAAAAGAAGTGAGACTGACAGTGGAACTCCAATATATACGTGTGCACTCAAGGAAACATTCATTTATCTTAAGAATATGTACAAAAGGTTCATTTTTGTTTATTACTGAATATGTATGTAATTGATTTAATGTTTATATACATGAAATGAACAATGCAATTCATTAATAACACACGAGAAGACAACACGGCATTATTTTTGTGAGTGACGATGGTTCTACATAAGAAACTGAAGAAAATAAGATCCTGGTTGCAGCTGTAGTGAACTTAATGTTAAAAAGTTGAATACCTATATTTATGTTTTAAGTAATGTTCCTTAATGTTAATAAATGAAATACAGTGACCCCTCGGTTAACGAACTCAATCCGTTCCAGAAGGTCGTTCGTTAACCGAAAAGTTCGTTAACCGAAACCATTGTTTCAATGGGTTTTTGGGTAATTGGTTCCAGCTCACCGAAAATTTCCTAAATTCAACAAAAATGGTAGAAAAGGTCACTTACTTTGAGGTGTGTATGTAGAAGGCTCCTGGATGATGATGATGATGTGTATTTGAAGTGGGAGGTGGAGGAGAAGGAAGAAGAGAAGGCATTGGGGTGGAAGAGAAGTCACCCCATGGCACCATTTCACCCATAAAATTTTAGTTCTCTTGGTGTATTTCAAGATTATTTTCTTTGAATTAACACTGCACTCCATTATATATTGTCAATATGTAAAATAAATTTCAAAATGACCAATAATTTGCTTGGAAACACAGAAAAAAAGCGTTTAGTTGAAGAGAGTCTCAAGCAAGATGTTACCTCCACTGAAAACAGTGAGAGACTAATTTGCTGTGTTAAGAGGCTGGATGCCGCGCATTAAACTAGTCACTTTACCTTCAATTATGTTCAATAATTGTTAAAATGACTAAAAAATTGAATATTAAACTTTTAAAATTATTGAATAGTATAAACTTCTTGATATTTACTAAAATAGTAAGGAATTTAAGCCCTAGAACCGATTAATGTATTGGCGGACTGATACTAAAGCTGGTTGCCCGGTCAGTGCAAGCGAAAACATGTTGAGGTCGGTTCATAAGAAATTCGTTAACCGAATTTTTGTTCGTTAACCGAATTGAAGATCCATATGGAAGGCAGTTCGTTAACCGAAATTTCGTTAACCGAGGCGTTCGTTAAACGAGGGGTCACTGTACTAGAAGTAGCTAACCACTAATGGTAAAGAAATCAAGCCAGACGATTGGGAACGTCAACGTATGAGCAGTAAGTGCGTACATGTGAAAACATATCGTCATTTCTCTACATATGAATATGAAAGCAACACTTATTTACTGTTCATATGTGTTTTAAATATTATTTACGAATGTAAATAAAAAATTCTACTCACCAATGGTGGTAAAGTCTAAAACATAAGGACAGCCAATGAATATTGTGCGAATTTTTACTCAGATGACGAAGTCATCAGGTTCAACTCTGGCTGAAGCTGTAGAAAGCTACAGCTTCAGCTATTGCTGAAACTTGTTACTGAAGTTGTTGTTGAAGCCGCTTATGGTGGTTAATTTGATAGTGTAGCTGAAGTTGATGGTTTAGACCTTCGAATAATACAGCTGTCGAAAGACCCTTGCACAGCTGCTATCCTTTCTCATTATACATCTTTATGTAGAGGTCATTTGCATTTATTTAAATTTTAATGCTTTGTTCTCTTAATGGATTCACTTCAGAAAATATGTTCATTGCTTGCCCCATATAATATCCACAGACCTCTCACCTTTTTCATATCGTTTTAACACATCTAGTTTCTCGGCTAAGCTTATGCACTTTCTATTAGCTTTTGAAAGAACACTAACATCACTTGCCCTAGTGCTCATGTTGAATAGGGTTGCAAAAATGCTGGAAGAAACCCGAGAAAGATTTTCTCGATTTCCTGTTCAGATGTGTGAAAATAAAGGGCCTGCCAGCTGCGATTGTTTATACTATTGCACATTTTTCCTCAGCAGAGAAAAAAATGCCCCGTCCCCTCCTCAAGAGTTACAGCTAATTGGCTGATGCAAACCTGTCCGATTTTGTCGTGAGTAATGATGTACAGGTATTTGTAAATGAGTTGATTCATAATCGTTGGGATGACCATTTCTGCGTGAAAGACATTTAGCTAAATTGTGTAAAGATACATACATTCATTATTTCAAACATAAGCGCGTAAGAAGTTTATCACAAGCATTATACGTGAATTAACTGATAAACTCTTGTAGCAAATTCACGTTTTCGGAGGATGCATTTAATATACAGGTAGTCCCCGACTTACGACCGACTCGACTTACGTCCACCCGCACTTAGGGCCAATTGCAAGAACAGTCGTAGGGTGTACGACGCCATTTACGATGACCTTCTTGCCCTGATCTTGTTTCAGTTATACCACCCTTTTGAAACTCTGGAGAGATTTCGAAGTTTCGATATTTTGAGTACAGTACTAGCTAATAATTCCCACCAGGAAACTTGTTTCGAGACTCCTCCAAATCTTCGAAAAGTGCAGAATTCCATGTGTTAAAGGCGATATTGCTGAAAAAAGACCAGGGCAAGAAGTTCATCGTAAATGGTGTCGTACACTCCATAACCGTTCTTGCAATTGGCCCTTACGACCGCCTCAGTCGTACCAAAATGTGGTCAAATTATGTATTTTTGAGTCCCAAAGTCAGTACACAGACAAAATTTTCATCTGTAATTCACTTTAAAATGGCTGGCAAGCTTAAAAGTGAGTGTTTTGTGGTGCTGAGAAGAAAAAGAGACCCAAATTTTTTATTTTCTATGTGTTATTTAAGCATTTCCGACTTACGACCATTTCGACTTACGACCTGGATGTCGGTCCCTAACCCCGTCGTAAGTCGGGGAGTACCTGTATACTTATTTTTACCCACAATAAGGCATACTAAGACAAATTACGTATCAGTAAAACTTCATCAGAACAACTTCATATTTTTCTCGCCTCTGCTAACGGTCGTGTAATATTTCAATGTGATTCTGATCTTTTAAAATGTTGTTTTTGCATATTGTAGTTTTACTGATAAAGGACACAAGACATATAATACAGTACACAAGATATATAATACAGTACAGTACACAAGATATATAATACAGTACACAAGACATATAATACAGTACACAAGATATATAATACAGTACACAAGATATATAATACAGTGCACAAGATATATAATACAGTACACAAGACATATAATACAGTACACAAGATATATAATACAGTACACAAGATATATAATACAGTACACAAGACATATAATACAGTACACAAGACATATAATACAGTACACAAGATATATACCGTGGGGTATGCTATAACGAACGTAATTGGTTCCAGAACCTCGTTCGTTATAGGATTAATCCGTTTCAGGCCCCCAAATACAACCACTTAACACTGAAAAAATTCTGTGGAAAATGTAAAAAATACGGTACTTTATCTTACCTTAGTGTTGTTCAGCATGCAGGACAGGCGGCAGAGGGGGAGGGGGGAGGAGAGAATTATTGAGAAGAGGTGGAAGGAGAGGAGTCATCCTTCCTAGCCCTCTTTGGTGACTGTCTCACAGGCACTTTGTCTGTATGTTCTTTTGTTATCTTTGTAAAGAAGGAATCCAGGGTTGGCTGCTTCAACCTTGATTTCTGGACCTTCCAAAAGTAGTTCATAACATTGTCATTGAACACACTGATGGCCTTTTGCACAGAACCAACATCAGGATGATAATCCTCAGTAAGCTTGGACAGTTTGCTCCAGCAAAAGAACGCATCCTTGAGATCTTTGGCTGGAATGATGCGGCTTTCCTCCTTGTCCTCCTCCTCCCCTGACTCCTCAGAAGTTAAGCTCCGCTTCAGTGTCTCGTTTTCCTCTTTGTGAAGCTCAAGCAGCTCCTCAGTGGACAATTCCTTACTGTGCTCTTCCACCAATTCCTCAACATCATCATCATCCATTTCCAGGCCCATGGAATTGCCCAGAGCCACAATTTCATGAACAACAGCCTCTTCTTCTAACTCTTCGAAGCCTTCAAAGTCTCTTTGAAGGACACATTCAGGCCACAATGACTTCCAAGCAGCACAAAGACACCTCACAGTAACCTCTTTCCAGGCTGAGGTAATTAAAAATACAGCATCTGCTATATTGAAGTGACTCCCAAAATTCCTTCAAGCTAACATCACTGGAAGAAGTGGACGCAAAACATTTTCTAAACAGTGCCTTTGTGTACAGACAGCTTCTTAAAGTTAGAAATTACCTGTTGATCCATGGGCTGGATGAGAGGTGTTGTGTTGGGTGGCAAGAAGTGCACAGTGATGAAGTTCAACTCCTCTGGCAATTCAACCATCAAATTAGGAGGGTGGGCTGGTGCATTGTCCATCACCAACAAAGCTTTTAGTGGAAGATTATTCTCCCTGAGGTATTCCCGAACACTGGGTCCAAACACCTCAATCACCCACTCAGAGAATAAATTCCTGGTCACCCAAGCCTTTGGGTTTGACCGCCACATAACACCAAGGCGGGTCTTCCTAGTGTTTTTTAAAGCTCTGGGGTTTTCTGCATGGTACACAAGGAGTGGCTTTATTTTGCAGTCACCAGAAGCATTAGCACAAAGAAGGAGGGTAAGCCTGTCTTTCATTGGCTTATGGCCAGGGACAGAAGTTGCCTCCTTGGTAATGTATGTACGGCGAGGCATATTTTTCCAAAATAGTCCAGTTTCATCACAGTTGAATACTTGCTGAGAAACAAAGCCTCCCTCTTAAATAATATTCAAAAAAATGTCATGGTATTCCTTAGCTGCTTCCTTATCGGCACTAGCAGCATCACCATGTCTCACAACACTATGTATTTTATTTCTCCTTCTGAAACCAGTAAACCACCCCTTGGTACCCATAAACACTGGCACATCACTATCACTTGCACTGGGAGTCTTGGCTTTAAGGTCCTCAAACAATTGTCTGGCCTTCTCACAAATTATAGCTTCACTAATGCTATCACCTGCCATTTCTTTCTCCTTTATCCACACTAAGAGTAAATTTTCCATCTCCTCAATCACATTACACCTTGCTTTGCTAAGTCTAGAGATTCCCTTAGCCACTTGCACTGTTTTCAACTCCTCTTTATTTTTTAAAATCGTACATATAGTCGATTTAGCCATCCCATACTCATCACTAAGTTTCGCAATGCTTGTTCCATCCTTACGTTCTTCATGATTTCTTTCATAGATTCAAGAGTTATTAGCTTTCCCACTCGCTTTGGACGATTCATTGTCACAATTGTGCACTTGTATAACAAAATATTTATACAAATAACTCTATTTCCACATCAAAAGACGAAATTTCAACAATAACAGTGGTGCACTGGCTACACAATGAGACAAAGATGGCGCCTGACGCTCTTGTTGTGGGTCGCGGTACAACAATATTCATGCGCCAGGCGAAATAGTCCAGTATTCATCCGCGTTCGTTGTAGGAGTTGCGTTCGTTATAGCATTCTCAATTTTATAGGTAAAACCGTTCGTTATAGGAATATTCGTAGTAGGATCCGTTCGTTATAGCATACCCCACTGTAATACAGTACACAAGATATATAATATAATACACAAGATATATAATACAGTACACAAGATATAATGCAGTACACAAGATAAATAATACAGTACACAAGATATAATGCAGTACACAAGATAGATAATACAGTACACAAGATATAAAGCAGTACACAAGATAGATAATACAGTACACAAGATATATAATACAATACACAAGATAAATAATACAGTACACAAGATATAATGCAGTACACAAGATAGATAATACAGTACACAAGATATATAATACAGTACACAAGATATAATGCAGTACACAAGATAAATAATACAGTACACAAGATATAATGCAGTACACAAGATAAATAATACAGTACACAAGATAGATAATACAGTACACAAGATATATAATACAATACACAAGATATATAATACAGTACACAAGATATATAATATAGTACACAAGATAAATAATACAGTACACAAGATAGATAATACAGTACACAAGATATATAATACAATACACAAGATATATAATACAGTACACAAGATATATAATATAGTACACAAGATATATAATACAATACACAAGATATATAATACAATACACAAGATATATAATACAGTACACAAGATATATAATACAGTACACAAGATATATAATACAGTACCCAAAGATATATAATACAGTACACAAGACATATAATACAGTACACAATATGTATAATACAGTACACAAGATATATAATACAATACTACTTAAGATATATAATACAGTACACAAGACATATAATACAGTGAACCCTCGGTTAACGAGATTTCGGTTAACGATTTACCTTCCATAAGATTCTTAACTTCGGTTAACGAGCAATTAACTAGTTTTTTACGAGCCGACTTCAACATGTTTTCGCTTGCATTTGGCGATCCACCAGCTGTAGTATTAGTCCGCCAATACAGTAATCGGTTTTAGGGCTTAAATTCCTTACTATTTTAGTAAATATCAAGAAGTTTATACTATTCAATAATTTTAAAAGTTTAATATTAACTTTTTTTGTTATTTTAACAATTATTGAACATAATTGAAGGTAAAGAAACTAGTTTCTGGCGTGCCATCCAGCCTGCTAACACACCAGACAGGCTTTAGTCTCTCTCTGTTTTCAGTGGAGGTAACATCTTGCTTGAGACTCTCTTCAACTAAACTCTTTTTTTCTGTGTTTCCAAGCAAATTATTGGTTATTTTGAAATTTATTTTACATATTGACAATATATAATGCAGTGCAGTGTTGATTTAAAGAAAATAATATTGAAATACACCAAGAGAACTAAAATTTTATGGGTGAAATGGTGCCATGGGGTGACTTCCCTTCCACCCCAATGCCTTCTCTTCTCCCTTCTCCATCCCCATTCTAATCATCATCATCATCATCCAGGAGCCTTCTACATACACACCTCAAAGTAAGTGAACTTTTCTACCTTTTTTGTTGAATTTAGGCAGTTTTCGGTGAGCTGGAACCAATTACCCAAAAACCCATTGAAACTATGGTTTCGGTTAACGAGCAACCTGCTGGAACGGATTGTGCTCATTAACCGAGGGACCACTGTACAGTACACAAGTTTTATAACACAGTGCACAAGATATATAATACAGTACACAAGATATATAATACAGTACACAAGATATATAATACAGTACACAAGATATATAATACAGTACACAAGATATATAATACATACACAATAAAATATAGTACACAAGATATATAATACAGTACACAATATATATAATACAGTACACAATATATATAATACAGTACACAAGATATATAATACAGTACACAAGATATATAATACAATACACAAGATATATAATACAGTACACAAGATATATAATACAGTACACAAGATATATAATACAATACACAAGATATATAATACAGTACACAAGATATATAATACAGTACACAAGATATATAATACAGTACACAAGATGTATAATACAGTACACAAGATGTATAATACAGTACACAAGATATTTAATACAGTACACAAGATATTTAATACAATACTACACAAGATATATAATGCAGTACACAAGATATATAATACAGTACACAAGATATAAAATACAGTACACAAGATATATAATACAGTACAGAAGATATATAATACAGTACACAATATACATAATACATACACAATAAAATATAGTATACAAGATATATAATACAGTACACGAGATATATAATACAGTACACGAGATATATAATACAGTACACAATATATATAATACAGTATGCAATAAAATACAGTACACAAGATATATAATATAGTTCACAAGATAGATAATACAATACACTAGATTGATAGTACAGTACACAAGGTAGATAGTACAGTACGCGATATAGTACAGATTTCTTATTCTTGTGTTTCAGCGCACTATCTTTGGCATCACTCCTGAGCAATTGTTGGCACGTGCTGAGATGAAGGCTTCTGACCAACAGACAGAGAAGTTAGCCAGTGCTATAGAGATGAAGCTGGAGAGAGAATGGGATAAAATGGCTTCATTTATGGATCCAGCTGGTGAGAAATGCTTGTATGTGTATTATATCTTTAAATTGGCTTTCTTTATGTTTCAATACAGGAATGGCTCGGTATTCCCAACCCCAGTTGTTCGCAATCCTGCTTACAGTATTCATAGTTGATATTTTAACACCCATATATAATATAAGCAAAGCATATTCTGCTTATTTGCAAGGAGTATAAGAAAAATAATATCCATGAAGATAGTATATTGCTATAAAATAGGAAAACTTAAGAGTGTGTATGTGTGGCTACACATACAAAATACAGATAAAAAAGCCATTTTTTTCTAAAAAACAGTTTTTGTGATGTAGCTCGGAATGCTACGCTCAGCAATGTTACTTAGGTACAGTAGGATCTCGCCAATAACGACTTCCACAATAATTTCAACATTAACGGTAAGTTACAATAGACACCCATTTTCAATAATAACGTCTGGGTTCTCTTGAATAACGGAGATTAGATTTTGTGGGAAGCGTCCGAGCTCATCAATGATAGCGTTTGTTTGGCCTCCATGTTGATGACGTAGTTGTCCGCTCTGCCTCACTCACTCTCACACACGCTCTGTGGAATACAGCGCTGCGCCCACGTGTGAGATTTTTGCCTCTATAACCAGTGGTTGTGAGGTTCGGTGATCAACAATGGCTTCCGTGTTTTTGCCTGTGGGGGCTGGGGGAGGTGGTGGAGGGAGTGATTTAATAATAATAATAATAATAATAATTAACGGTTTATTGAAAGAGCTTGGCAGCCAGAAGGCTGAAAATATACAGTTACATATTTGGGGAATGGGTTACGAATTACAAATAATATACAAGTAACATAAGTGACACAAATAAGACATATAATAACTTAGATGGGGAAAAGCTCAAACTACAGTTCATTTCAACATAGTGACAGTGTTACAGTATTACAAGTTATTGATAATTTTTACAATGGTTGGGACTGGGCTGTTCTTATATCGATCAGTTCGTGCACGTATGGGCTGGATGCGGTTGTGGTGTCGCACAGCAATTCTCGGACAAGGGATCTCAGGTGGTAGTAGGAGCCGGTGTCGGGGATGGTGTAGAAGCTTCTTACCAAATTTGCAGATGAGGTCGTGGTGATGGTCAGTGAGAGTCGAAAGGGTCAGTGTGTTGAGCGCTTCTTGATATGTGGAGTAGGAGGGGGAGAGAATAATCTTGCATGCCCTCTTTTGCACTTTTTCTAGGTGTTTACGTTGTGTGGCATTTAGGGAGGAAGACCAGGTGGGGGAGGCATAGGTGAGCTTGGGAAGTATGAATGTTGTGTAAACACTGAGGAGCTCGTGTGCAGGAACTCCGAGGGACTTGAGTCGGCGGAGGAGGTGGAGACGGAAACTGGAGGATTTGACAACTTCATTGACGTGTGGTTTCCAATTTAGTTTGTTGTCTATGGTGACGCCGAGGAGCTTCGTGGAATCTACAACCTGGAGTGTGTTCGGACCTAGAGTAATGGAAGGAGGTGGGACAATGTCGGAGGAGAGGTTGATGTGCATGACCATGGTCTTGGTATGGTTGATGGTGACATGGTTGTTGGTGGCCCAGTTTTGGAGACTGTTCAATAAATCCTGAAGGGCGGTATAGTTGGGAGCAGAATTGTTGACGCTGATCCCAATGGTGGAGTCGTCGACATATTTCCAGCGAGCAGGGGTTTCTCTTAGGGCATCATTGATGAGCATAAGGAAGCAGAGTGGTCCCATCTTGGTACCTTGGGGGACGCCACAGGTGAGTGACTGAGAGGTGGAGACAGCCCCTCGGAAGCGTACAGCTTGGCGTCGGTCACTGAGGAAGTCTGTAAGCCATGGTATGAGGCTTCTTCGAAGCCCGAGGTCAATAGCTTTGTTGATGATTATATTGTGGTCGACTAGGTCGAACGCTTTAGTGAAATCAATGAAGGCGACAGCTACAGACGTTTTTCGTTTCTCGAGATGGCGGTATATGTAATCGAGAAAGCTGACAAGACAGTGAGTGGTGGAGGAAGTTTTCATGTTGCCAAATTGCTGAGGGTCTACGACTCCTGCAATATCAGCATAAGCCCAGTCGAACACAAAACTTTCACAGATTAGGCTGGGTATTGGGGTGATTGCAATAGGTCGTAGCTCATTTAAGGATTGTGGGCTGGTTGACTTGGGCACTGGTGATACATAAGAGGTTTTCCAGTCAGCTGGGCATCTGGCTTGACTGAGAGAAGCATTGATGATGGAGCAGAGGGGTTTAGCAAGCTCCGGGGAGAACTCCTTGAAGAGTTTCATTGGTAAGTCAATGGGGGTGGTAGAGCGTTTTAATTTTAGTTTGTCCAGGCGTTTTGCTACGTCAAATTCTTCTACTAAGTCAGTGGGAAGGGGGGCTGGTAGGTAAGCAGGGAGAGTGGTTGTGTCAAGCCGTGGGAGCGTCTGGCATATAGTAGTGTAGTGGACGTCTTCCCTACAAGCTGCCACTCACCACCTGTTACCGCCTTCCCTAGCAACCAAGCGTATCCGCATTCCATTGCCCGCCGTATCCTAGCAACGGAACTAGTCACCGGCTACTTCTCGGGTTTTTCCACCATGACTCATAGCCGCTGCTGGGTGTATATAAGCTCTGTCTCTCCATTGAGATGCATTCTGACCAATCTTCTTGAACAAGCAACATCTCCTCCAGCAAGCTCCACACTGTTAACATTTCATTCAACCAGGAGGCCAGCAACAGGCAACATCTTCTCTAACGGAGCTCCTGCACACATACCTCCTTCGACAAGCTACTCACCGCACGTCTCTACCAAGCAGCCCCTCACCACACAGCACCTCCAGCACCAGACTGTCTATCATATAACTTATATATTATACAAGAAAACCACATTAGAGTTTCCTTCCATCCTGAGTGCTAGACAACTTTAATATCTCGATACCCCTACAATGGTGACTCCCGGAGATAAGCACTCACACAGGATGGAGGACGGACGGATCTCTCTGCCGATTTTCAACCACAACGTCGAGGACTGGCTTGACCATGTGGAAGCAGCCCTCGCCGGCTCACGAGCGACCGACGAACAAAAGTATTGCGCCCTGCTTTGTGCCTTACCCACGGAAGTGGCCACGCGGGTCTCACAAACCATTTCCAACCCTCCAGATCACAACAAATTCGCTACCCTGCGGGCTGCCTTGAAGACGTGTTATCAACAGACCAGCCCCAATCTCCTGCAAGATCTATCCTCTACCTCCCTCGGGAACTCAACCCCGGGACGTCTCTGGGAGGAGATGTGTCGGCTGAACTCCCGTCACACAGACAGACTCCCCGACTCTATCCTGCGCCAGCTTCACGCACAAAAGCTACCCACAGAAGTACGCAACATCCTGTCCGCAGTAGATTACTCTACGACACCGGAACTATATGCAACCGCGGCAGATAGAATTTTTAACGAATGCGCTGCTGCACCCCTTGCCGCCACGGTCACACCAGTACCTACCATCGAACTTGTAAGCCGGGTCAACGCCCCTCAGCCGAGCAATTCCTCACAAGACATCAAGGACCTGTTGCAAATTTTGAACCGCAGGATGGACACTGTTGAGCAGTTCTGCTCCTCCATACCCGCTGCTGCGCCGGTTCCTGACTCACATACTACGCCCTACAAGTTCCGACACACAGCAGCCAACCCCCAGCACAACAAATTTACCCTCTGCTGGTATCACCAGACTTTCGGCCGCTATGCTCGAAACTGTGAGCCCTATTGCACCTATTCGGGAAACGGCAACACCGGAGGCTGGTAGACGCCTCAGCCTCCGTCCCTCCAGGCGTCTCATTACTGCGCGTCACCGACCGCACCTCCGGCAAGAAGTTTCTCATCGACACCGGTTCATCGGTCAGCCTCATCCCTCCCTCACTACGAGACAAGTCAAAGCAACCCTCGTATGACCTGTTCGCTGCCAACGGTACCTCCATCGCCTCCTACGGCGTACGCACCCTCGCCTTAGACCTCGGTCTGCCCAAGACTCTGCGTTGGTTATTCGTGATAGCAGACGTGTCTCAACCCATCCTTGGTTTCGACTTCCTCACCTTCCACAAGCTCGGCGTCAAACCAAGTCATCTATGCCTCATTCATGAGCCTACAGCACGCAAGATCCATGGTTCTCGTGCCAGACACACGGACGCTATCACCTGTCTTGCGCCTTCCAACGAGTTCTCCTCCCTGCTCGACGAATTCAAGGAGCTTTTCTCACCCCGAGTCTCCCTACCCCCACCACCTACGTCGGGAATTTTCCACCACATCGAAACCAAAGGACCACCTGTCTTTTCACGCCCTCGCCGCCTGCGCCCTGAGCTCCTGTACACAGCCAAAGCAGAATTCAACAAACTACTGCAAGACGGCATCATTCGCCCTTCAAGGAGTCCCTGGGCATCGCCTCTTCACATGGTTCCTAAGCAAACACCCGGCGAGTGGAGGGTGTGTGGCGACTACAGAGCCCTGAATCTCGTCACCAAACCTGACAGGTACCCTATTCCGCATGTCCAGGACTTTCACCACAAACTTCATGGCAAGACTATCTTCTCGAAGATCGACTTGGAGCGTGCCTTCCACCAGATCCCAGTAGCACCGGCAGATACCCAGAAGACAGCCATCACCACTCCGTTCGGACTCTTCGAGTACACTTTCATGAGTTTTGGCTTACGCAATGCAGCACAGACTTTCCAGAGGTTCATGGACCATATGCTTCGCGACCTCGATTTTGTCACCGTCTACATTGACGACATCCTCGTCGCATCTTCGACGCCTGCCGAGCACCACCACCACCTACAACTCCTTCTCCAACGCCTGCAGAACAACAACATGAAAGTTCATCCTGCTAAGTGCGTCTTTGGAACCTCGGCCATCGATTTCCTCGGTCACAGAGTCTCGCCCGGTGGCATACAACCCCTACCACAGAAGATAACCGCGATTAGGGAGTTCCCCAAACCTGAAACGGCGAAGAAACTCCGGGAGTTCCTGGGTTTAGTCAACTACTACCACCGCTTCATTGACAAAGCTGCCACCGTCCTAGCCCCCCTACACGACCTTCTCAAGGGACGCCCAAAGAAGTCTCACAAGTCTCTCATGTGGACTCAAGAGGCTACTACGGCATTCACCACTATCAAACAGCACATCACACGCCTCACCCTCCTGGCCCACCCCGCACCTAACGCCCGGACCACTCTCACAACAGACGCTTCTTCTACTGCAGTGGGCGCCGTCTTACAGCAGGAGATCAACGGAACTTTCATGCCCGTTGCTTTCTTCTCACAACGGCTTCAACCACCACACCTCAAGTACAGCGCTTTTGATCGAGAACTCCTGGCCATATACTTGGCTGTCAGACATTTCCAACACTTCCTCGAGGCCCGTCAGTTCACCATCTTCACTGATCACAAGCCCCTCGTCCACGCTTTCGCTTCAGCTTCCCAGTCACATACACCTCGTGTCCTGCGCCACTTGGCTTACATCTCGGAGTTCTCCAGCGACGTCCAACACATTAAAGGCAGCCACAACGAGATCGCCGACGCCCTCTCTCGTTGTATATCCACCATTCTTCCCTCATCTCCACCCATTGATTATGGGCAGCTAGCCGCGGCTCAAGAGAAAGACGAAGACCTGGCAGCTTACAAGACATCCCCCTCAGGCCTCATACTCCAAGAACTCCCTGTTCCTGGCACAAAGATAAAATTGTGGTGCGACGTATCCTGTGGACAGCCTAGACCGTTCGTGCCTCACGTCCACCGCCGCGCTGTTTTCGACCGCATCCATGGTCTCAGCCACCCGGGCGTGCGGGCCTCCCAGCGCCTCCTCACGCAACGTGTCGTCTGGCCCGGCATCAAGTCTGATACTAAGAAATGGGCTGCCCAGTGCCTAGCCTGCCAGTCCTCCAAAATACATCGTCACATACGGGCCCCCTTACAAGCCTTTCCTATTCCCAAAGGACGTTTTCAAGTAGTACACCTCGACATCGTGGGACCTCTTCCATCATCCTACGGTAGCACCTACATCTTCACCTGCGTCGACCGTTTCACCAGGTGGACAGAAGCAATTCCCATGCCCAACGCTACAGCAGAGACTACTGTCCGCGCCTTCATGTCCGGTTGGGTTTCCCGTTTTGGCCCCCCCCCCCCCGCTACCGTAATCACTGACCGAGGAGTACAGTTTGAGTCACAACTCTGGCAGCACCTCCTACAGTTCCTCGGCACGTCTAGACAACGCACTACAGCATACCACCCTCAAGCCAACGGCATGGTAGAACGTTTTCACCGGCAGCTAAAGGACGCACTCAAGGCACAGCACGACCCTTACAGCTGGACTGATGCGCTTCCCTTAGTGCTCCTCGGCATCCGTGCGTCACACAAGGAGGATATGGACTGTAGCCCAGCAGATCTGACACTAGGCGAGCCCCTTCGGCTACCCGGGGATTTCTCACTCCCTCCTGATCCCAATCAAGCCACTCCAGCCGTTCGTCACGACTTACTCCAAAAGCTACGACAAGCAGTTTCTGCATTCAGAGCTACTGCTCCACGCCAGCCTACTCGGCGCCCTGAACACATCCCTCCTGCACTACTCACAGCCGAGTATGTTTTCGTCAGGCATGATGCTCACCGCAACCCATTACAACGCCCCTACGATGGACCCTTCCAGGTGGTTACCCGTTCTGCAAAGTTCCTGACAATTATCCGGAATGGCAGACATGACACCGTCAGCATAGACAGAGTCAAACCGGCCGCCTTACCCGTCGGGCCCCCAGCCCAGCAGCACCATCAACAAACTACGCCTGCACCAGTCCACCCGCAGTTACCACCGGCAGCAACACCACGCCCACGACATTTCTGGGCACCCTCTTTTCACCCTCATGTACAACCTGCTCCTGTCATAGAACCTGAACCTGTAGTAAGCCTCCCTCCTATCATAGAACCTGCTCCTGTCATAGACCCTCCTCCTGTCATAGAACCTGAACCTGCTCCTGCCATGGACCCTCCTCCTGACGCAGCCCCTGCAGCAGCAGGAGCACAACAACCATTGCTTGTACAACCTCCTCTAATCCCAAACCCTCTTTCTCCTCCTAATTCTCCCACAGGTTTTGTGTCACTGGACGGAGTTGTTACACGTAGCGGTCGAGTCGTACATACACCTGCCCGGTATGTGTTATGTGTGGGACACAACCCGGACAACATCCAGCCTCCCGCCGCGCCGGGAGGGGAGGGGGAGTATTGTAGTGGACGTCTTCCCTACAAGCTGCCACTCACCACCTGTTACCGCCTTCCCTAGCAACCAAGCGTATCCGCATTCCATTGCCCGCCGTATCCTAGCAACGGAACTAGTCACCGGCTACTTCTCGGGTTTTTCCACCATGACTCATAGCCGCTGCTGGGTGTATATAAGCTCTGTCTCTCCATTGAGATGCATTCTGACCAATCTTCTTGAACAAGCAACATCTCCTCCAGCAAGCTCCACACTGTTAACATTTCATTCAACCAGGAGGCCAGCAACAGGCAACATCTTCTCTAACGGAGCTCCTGCACACATACCTCCTTCGACAAGCTACTCACCGCACGTCTCTACCAAGCAGCCCCTCACCACACAGCACCTCCAGCACCAGACTGTCTATCATATAACTTATATATTATACAAGAAAACCACATTAGAGTTTCCTTCCATCCTGAGTGCTAGACAACTTTAATATCTCGATACCCCTACAGTAGCGAAATGGTTATTTGTTTGCTCAGCTGCGTCAACACTAGTGAGATGGCTAAGGAAGGGGAGGGGGTGTGTCTTATTGTTTAGTCCACAGAGTTCTTTAAGCTTACCATACCATTGACTGATGTTGGTCTGCTTCAGGTGTTGTAATTTGGTTGGGTAGTGGGACTTCTTTGCAGTGCGTATTTCGCGGATGACTCGGTTGCGAAGTGACCTGTAGTGGATGTGGTCATTGAGATGAAAGGCTCTGTCTCTCTGTTGCATAAGTCTTTTGATCCGAGGTGTTGTCCAGGGCAAGTCAGCTGGGTGAGATCTGACGGACTTCTCGGGGAAGAAGTGGTGGTGAGCTTGCGTGGTGGTGTTGGTATAATTTATCCATTTGGTTTCCACGTCATCCACGCTAAGTACTTCAGTCCAGGGATGGTGAACTATCCACTGCCCGAAGAGGCGCACTGCAGAGTCAGTAATCGGCCTGTAGGTCTTGATGTAGGGTCTCTGTACTTGAGTGGGAGTGGCAGCTGGGGACCAGAGCACTGATAAGTGTGTGCTACACCCGATAGGAGGCATCGGTTGAGGTGGTTGGTACTGGTCCGCTAAGTCAGTTAAGATAAGGTCAAGGGTATTTTGACCGTGTGTGGGGAAGGTCACAACTTGTGATAGTGATAGCTGGTCCTGGATATCAGTGGTGTCAATTTCATTTAAATCCCCACATAATACTAACTTGGCACATGGGTACCTAACTCTGAGGTGGTCTGAGGTGGTGATGAGATGATTGATAAGAGTGTCTCTGGTGGGTGATCGAGGCGGATGGTATGCCACACAGATTATAATGGAGGCGGTGTTGCGTGGGTGGGCCCGTAACACGACACGTACCCATTATGCTTCCACATCTGCTGGGACTTGAACATCCAGGCGTGACGGGCGTAGGTCATCTTGACAGAAGAGGGCAACGCCCCCTCCGCGTCTTTGCGAACGAAGGTGATGAAAGAGTTGATATCCCTCAATATGACATGTTTCAGGCACAATTTGCCAGGCCTCACATATGGCAACAACGCTCGCGGCAGTTGACCTGACTGTAGTTGCCAGCTCGTCGAACTTGTTAGCTAGGGAAGTGACGTTGGATAGCAGTAAAGACGGGAGATCATACCATATCCGTGGAACTTCAGTGTGGTGGTATGGTCTGTCAGGGGTGGGTTTCTCCGGTTTCCTAGTGGAGGTTACGGTTCTAATGGGCTTATGTGCATGACGGCCTTGTCTACGGCTCCGCGCGTGGAAAATGTTCAGTGACTTGAGTAGCGCAATAACACTGCCATCAGGATAACCGTTCCCACGCTTTAGATGGTACAGAGTGCGTCGGGAGTAAGTGATTGGTGGCCATCTGTTGATATCTGTTGTGGGTGGACGGAAGTGTTTGTCACTGGCGGCACTTTGAGGGACACTGACACTGGTAGACATCTGTTAAGATTTGTCAGTCGTAAAGACGGTGGTCTTTGTCCCTGGTGCTTGGGGTCGCCGACACAGTTATCACGATATATGTAAACACCGCGGTGGTCCTTGTCACTGGCACTGGCCTGAATGCCCGGGAACTTTTAAAGTGTATGAGAAAAAAAGACCCCAAAGCTAAGAGACAAAGTCACAAGAAGCGTGCCTACTCGATCACGGATAAAGAACAGATTGTTAAGCTCATTGAAAGTGGTGGACGGAACATTGATATTGTGAAGAAATTGAACTGTCCTGAGTCTACAGTGCGAAATATTAAGAGGAACTTAGAGGAGACCAAGAAGAGTATTGCGCTGGCTAAGAAATATTTTGGTAGTGATGGAAATGCAAGGCGAGCTATGAATGATAAAAGTGATAGAAACAGTTTGATAGTGATAACAGAGCATTTTCTTGTGAAATGGTTTGCTTGTAGAATGAAAGACAGTGCAAGTGTTAGCGGCCCTCAGATACGAGATCAAGCAAGGGTATTGTACGCTGCTGTAGCTCGAAAGAAAAACATTATGCCTCCCCCTCCTTTCAATGCCTCAGTAGGGTGGCTGCATAAGTTTAAGATTAGAAGTGGCACAAAGTATGCAAAGTATCAGGGTGAGGCTTCGTCTGCTGACTTAGTGGCTGCAGATTCCTTCCCTGAAATTGCCAATCAAATCATTCAAGAGGGAGGTTATACCCTGGATCAAATTTTTAACTGTGATGAGACTGGGTTGTTTTGGAAAAAATCCCCTAAAGCAACATTTATCTCTAAGAAAGAAAAACAGGCAAAAGGTGTGAAAATGGCAAAAGATCTCTTTAGTGTCCTCCTAACCTGTAATGCTTCAGGTGACTGCCTTGTGAAGCCTCTGGTGATCTACAAATATAAAAGACCCAAGAGCTTACAAGGGATGTGATATGTCCAAACTGAATGTCTACTGGGAAAAGACAAATAAAGGCTACATGTCCATGGAGTTATCAAAGAAGTGGTTTGATGATTGTTTTGTTAAGAATGCCAAAGAATACTGCCGGAAGAAGAATGTATCCTTCAAAGTGGTGCTCTTTCTAGACAATGCCCCCAGTCATGCACGATTTCTAGTAGGACGTCACCCTAGCGTTGAGGTTGTGTTTCTACCACCAAATACAACTTCCAAAATACAGCCACTAGACCAAGAAATCATAGCAAATGTAAAGTTGCTGTACTACAAATATGCCCATGACAAGATGAGGAAGGAAACTGATAAGCAACAAAAGTGAAGGAAATTGCTGAAACTGTGAGCAGTAGCGAGGAGGAGGAGTAGGAGGGTCCACCCCTCGCCGCCTCTGCTACTCCGCCTGGCTCACACACCGCCTCCACTGCTCTGCCTGCCTCACTCACAGCCTCCGCCTCCACTCCTCCTCCTCCTGGCGTACTTTCAACCTCCACAGTGACTGTTACTGCCTTCTGGAAAAATTATAACATTCGCCAGGCAGTCAATTTCTTTGTAAAAGCCTGGAGAAATACTACGAAAGCAACCGTTAGGCATGCCTGGTCAGCACTCCTGCCACAACTCAAGTCTGAAGAGACGAAGAGACAGCAGCCAGCAGAGCTAATGAACCAAGTGTTGGAAACCGTCCGCAGTATCCCAGCCCCAGGATTTCAAGAAGTGACTTGGGAAGATTTAGAAGAAATGATGCAAGAAGGTAACACAAATGACTTCGAGGATCTCCTGGAGGATGAAGAAGGTGGTGAGAGTGGTGATGCAGCGAGTGATGCAGGGGAGACCGAGCAGAGGAAAGTGACGACACAGAAGTTGTCACTCTTATTGGGTGTCTTTACCAGCCTTCAAGAGATGATCCAAGACATTGAGAGTGAATCAGGTGAAAGGAAGCAAGTGATTGGAGTTATAGAATCTATTTCAAGGAAATACCAGACGCAGTACAACGAGCGAGTGAATGCCTGGCAGCAGTCACTCATCACTCGCTTTCTTTCACAACGCTGGCCAGCCGAGGAAGACCAACAGAGAGAGATTGAAGTTGATGAAGACACTGATGACATTGGGGAAATGCCTGAAGATTTTGACTTTGCGGAGTTTGATGAAGTATTCGCGGAAGTGGGTGAACCGGGTGTCAGAGGCCAGCACGGGGACGGAGGTTCGACGCAGTAGCCTCTATGCCCAGCCACGGAACAATAAACACCCCAAGCTACGGGTAAGTGTTATATTACTCAAATTCTCTATTTTGATGATTGAATAACAAATCTTTTTATTTCAGCTAACAAAAAGTGTTAGGCAGGGCTTCAAATGGGTGAAATTCTTGGGGCGGCGGCACCAATAAACCCTTTTTACGTGTACAGTAGTACCCCGCTTAACACGGTCAATTGAACCCACAGGGTACCGTGTTAAGTGAAAAACAGAACATATGGGATTAATTCCAATAGAGACTGGCCGGGCCCCCAAACTCTACTTTTTCCGACACAATACCTATGTTCTAGTAAAAATAACATCTTAATTTTATGATGGTACATGCACACAATTAATACTTAAGAGAAATAGAGAAATACAGTTGCCAAGTTAATGTCCATTTAAATAATGGACTCGACTCCCTCCCCCTCTTCTCACAATACACTCACTGGCTCTTCCCTCTGAGAAATTTTGGGGGGAAAAACCACTAAATTTTAATAAATAATACCTCAGATTAAAGTTAGGATAATATAATTGACATTGCTGGATTCCTTGTAAGACCAGGAATATTTTGAATATAAATGTCATGTATTTTGCACAAAAGATAACATATTTACTCAGAGTAAACATTACATCTAAAATTTGTATGTCTAATGCAAAATCTATGATGTTTATATTCAAAATGATCATCAAATTATAAGAATTCCAGCAATGTAAATTATATTCTGACCGGGTAATTTGTATGAATTTTATGAGCTAAAACAAATATCTTCAGTTAATAAAAAAAAAAATATTCTTCACACGGTAACAGATGGTCGGTCGGTCCCTCCCTCCCCCCCACCCCCCACCAACCCTCCCTACCAGATGTGTGGGAAAACCAGAATATTTACCTTTTTAGGAATAAATAATACCTCAAACTATAGTTAGGATAATATAATTGACATTGCTGAATTCCTTGTAAGACCAGGAATATTTTGAATACAAATGTCATATATTTTGCACAACAAATAACATATTTACTCAGAGTAAACATTATATCTAAAATTTGTATGTCTAATGCAAAATCTATGATGTTTATATTCAAAATGATCATCATATTGTAAGAATTCCAGCAATGTAAATTATATTCTGGCCGGGTAATTTGTATGAATTTCGAGCTAAAACAGGCAGGCAGGCAGGCAGGCAGTCAGGCAGGGTGGCGGGTGGGGCGAATCTAAAAATAGCGTCTCGAGCCGGACACTCTGCGCGTATACGTGGAAAAAACCCGCGTTAAGTGAAAGTTCGGCTCTGGCGAGGCACCGCGTATACGTAAAATCACGCTAAACGAAACCGTGTTAAGCAGGGTATTACTGTATTCCAATGTCACACAAATAACGTTTTCACTAATAACGGCGTTTTTCAGGCACCTACTAGACGTTATTGGCGAGAGCCTACTGTATGTTAATTCCTAGCTAACTCGCCAGGCCAACATACAGGCAATTAAAACATCTAATAATAACTTAATAAGTAATATTAGGACGACACGTCGTTACCTGGCATTTAATTGCAATTCTCAAAAGCCCCTCCTTCACCCCCCCACCATACGCATCACGACCTTTATCTCTTGCCTTAGAGCGAGCAGTAAACAAAAGTCAACTCTCGAGGGGTGGAGATGGGTGGGTTATCTGCGTCGCATTCCGAGCTACATCACAAAAACTGGTTTTTAGAAAAAAATGGCTTTTTGTTCAAGTCGGAATGCGACGCTCAGCAAGAATAACCGAGCAGGAGGTGGAGAGGGAGGTGACTTTGCATACAAGGCTCCGCTGACTTAAGTCCAGATTATGTTATAAATCGTTAAGAATATTTCCAAAATTAGGAACATTTACCGGAAGGTAAAATGTTAATTTACTCAAAAAGGATACTCACTTTATTCTGATGAGGAAGAAGGTCCTGGTTGTGTAGATTGACTAGGGGGAGGGGAACCCAGCACCACCACATTTGAAGCATGTTTTAGAGATAGATGAAGATAGCTGTCTTTGAAAGTTTTTGAAGATCTCCAAAAGCCCATTTCCTTGATCTGACTGAGACTCGTATGCCGCAGAAGATAGCTCTCTTTGAAAGTTTTTGAACATCTCCAAAAGCCCATTTCCTTGATCTGACTGAGACTCATATGCTGCAGAAAGGCCACAGACCCTGTATATTTCCTAGTGTCATGTGCCAAAAATTTCTTGCCAGGGTCTGCTTGATTCACTAATTGAGATAAAGATTTTGTCATTTGACTAGGAGATAATCTCTTACCATCCCTTAATGATAAAACATAGGGGCCTCAATTAGGGAATCTGGTTAATCATTCCTGAAGATTTTTAACTGGGCACAATATATGAGGAACCCTTGTTTCATCCATTAGACGTTTTATCCTAATAGGTTGAGCTTGGAAATCTTCCCTTTCATTTTTTCTCAGGATCTCCGTAGGAAAAAGGATAACATCCTGTGAGAGGTTGGAGTCATAGACCACGTTCTTTGTAGACTTTATTCTAACAGCGTCAGCTGGAGACCGGCAACCTGGCGCTGCCAAAGACAAGCCCCATCTCAACATGGGAAAACATATCATACGATGGTACAATTTTACATCTCCCCCCCAAGTTAAAAGGAAATGACAATGCACATTTGAACTAACAAAAGGAAAACAATGCATTCATAAAAACAACAATGATGCAGGAAAAACCAGTCAAACAAAGGAAAAAAAAAAAAAAACCCTCTAAACTGATTTTACATCACATACACTACACCACGTAGTCCGTCAACCAGCCCGGAGGCCTACGGCCTCTCCTGGGCCTGGCCGCGCTCGACTGGGGAGGGGCCGTGGGTGCGAAGGAGGGCGCGGGTACGGAGGGCACAGCAGAAGGGGGGCCTGGAGGCACAGCTTGGTGCACCACCGGAGTAGTAGGCACAGGTGTGGAGCCGTTTCGCAGGTGGCGTCTGTTGCTGATGGACACCCTGCCACTGC
Organism: Homarus gammarus; assembly: GCA_958450375.1. Classification (NCBI taxonomy): domain Eukaryota; kingdom Metazoa; phylum Arthropoda; class Malacostraca; order Decapoda; family Nephropidae; genus Homarus; species Homarus gammarus. The sequence continues at coordinate 359,278 of CAUDMG010003304.1, read as the reverse complement.
CACTCAACCTGACGGCATACTGCCTGTGAGGGCGGACTTCCACCACTATGCCTGTCCTGTCCCAGAGCTTGGTAGCTGCGTCCTGCACACGCACCTGTGTGCCCACGACTAGGAGAGCCAGCTGGCGGGATACCTCCCTCCGCGACAGGACCCCATCCTGGGTTTCGGCCAAGCGCACCTCCCTCATACGAAGTGCCCGCCGCCAGTGCTGGTCCACCTTATAGTGCTGTCTGGCCACGGGAACGCCGTCACGGAGCTGGCGGCCGGTGGCAAGTTGGGCGGGCGACTTGTTCACCCCCCGCAGAGGCGTGTTCAGGTACTGGAGGAGGGCCTGGGATGTCCTATCGCAGTCCAGGCTACCCCCGGGCCCAGTGTTATCCCTGAGGAGCCTCTTGGCAGCCTTGACCCCAGCCTCTGCCCTGCCATTGGACTGGGGGAAGTGGGCCGACGAGAGGCGCACCTCGACCCCCCATGACTTGAGGAAATCTGTCATCTCAAGGCTGACAAGGTTGGTACCTCCATCCGTGGAGATCTGCTCAGGTACCCCCTACCTCGTGAAGTAGGCCCGCAGACTGGCGATGATTTTTCCAGAGGTGGCCTCGTTGGGGAAGTGGGCGATCTCCAGCCAACCTGTCAGTCGGTCAGCATATGCTAGGTACGTGCGGCCCTGCAGGTGGAACAAATCGGCCACCACTTGTTGAAAGGGATAGTCTGGCGCTGGGGTCAGAACCAACGACTCCGGAGGCTGGGAAGGGGCGTGGGTCTCGCAAGCAGCACACCGGGACCGATGATACTGCAGGTCACCCTCCATGCCAGGCCAATAGACAGACTGCCGGGCCCGCCTGAGCATTGAGTCGAGGCCCTGGTGCCCCACATGCAGGTTAACGGCGACCCGGTGGCGGAGGGAGTCGGGGATGACAAAGCGCCGCAGCCCTGGTCAAAGGTGTAGGTGACCAAACCCCTGACCACAGCCAACCTGTCCCTCACCGAGAAGTACGGGCGCAGACAGGCCACCTCCTGCGACTTGTGGGGGTGCCAGTCGCCCGCCAGCACCCTCGACACTAGAATCTGGTACACTGGGTCGTCCGCAGCCGCTTTGCACACTGTGTCTTCGTCCATAGTGATGCACCCATCCTGATCCAGTGCTGCGATTGTGACTGCACACACTGCAGCGCACAGGTCCTCTTCTTGGTCCATGTCCTCCGTATCAGGCGCCGCCCTGAGGAGGGGAAGCGGGATAGGGCGTCAGCTGCACAGTTCCGCTTCCCTGGCAAGTATTTGACCGTGAATCGGTACTGCAGGGTCTTCTCCTGAGCCTGAACAGGCGCGAATTCGCCACATCCGTGAGGGCTCTGTCCCCTAGCAAGCCAACTAAGGGGCGGTGGTCCGTCACCAGAATGAGGTTCGGGCAGCCAAGGAGGAACAGCCTGGCCTTGCGCAGGCACCACACCACAGCCAGGGCCTCCCCTTCTACTGCAGCATAACCGGCCTCGGCCGTGCTCAGATGTCGGCTACCACACAGAGCCCCCCGCCACCCTCCTCTGCAGCAGAAGGGCATCTCTGGAGAGGCACAGGCACAGTATTGTTGCAGGACGACGAAGCCGATGCCCTCCCTGCTCCAATCAGTGACAGCTGCCGTAGGCCTGGATTTGTCGTAGTACACCAAGCCGTCTCTGGCCAACTGACAGATGGTGTCCTGGGCCTGGCGAAACTTGAGCCGCAGCTGGTCGTCCCAATACACCTGCTTGCCCACTGGCTTCTTGAGGAGCTCACGGAAGGGCTCCATCACAGGTGCAGTGGCAAGGAAGGGAGCCAACTGGTTAACCAAGCCATGCCAGGACCTGATGTCAGTGATTGATGGCTGATCCGGCATGGGGAAGTCCTTGATGGCTGACAGACGTTGGGCAGTGGGCTGGTACAGGTCCCACCCCAGGAGGAAACCCACAAACTCAGCTTCTCTCCTGCAGAACAAGAACTTTTCTGGTTTCAGCGTGATACCTGTGCGAGCGCAGGTCTCCAGAAAATCGTAAGTGTGCCAGAACGCCCCCTTCACACTGGAGTCATAGAGGAGAGTGTCATCCACGCACTTGTACTTGCGGGGCACATCCTGAATAGCGTCGTCAAACCTCTTGGTGTAAGCATCTGACGCTGAGCAATGTCCCATGGGCGTCCTGCAGTATCGAAAACGGCCCCACGGCGTGATGAATGTGGTCAGACGTCTACTCTCCTCCTCCAACTCCACTTGATGAAATCCCCAAAAGGCGTCGGCGACGGTTTTGAACGAGTGCACTGGCACCCCAGACACCATGTCGAATGGTGCAGGTGTGTGGTGCGTCTCCCTCAGACAGCTTGCATTGAGGCGTTGGAAGTCCACAGTGCACCTGGGCTGACCGTTTTTCTTGGCCACCATGACCATCCTGGCGCACCACTCCGTAGCCTCACCAGCAGGCACTGGCTGGATGACGCCTCTCCTGACGTCCTCTTCCAACTGGGCCTTCACCTCCGCTTCCCAGTGTTTCGGAATGGGAGCGGGTGTGTGACAGGCATAGGGGGTCGTGCCGGGCGTCAGGTGGATACGGTGAGGGGGACCAGTCATGACTGGCAGTGGGGACCTGCTGGTGTTGAATGCGGTAGACGAAAAGTGCGTGAGTAGCCATGCCTCCAGCCTGGCCACATTCTCCTCCAAAGGAGGCAAGGGTATCTCAACTGGCCTCGGCGGGAAACGGCTGCTCTCAGGTAAAGGGTTCGGAGGTAGATCGTCGGCAGTGTGCCGCTCCCCTCCATCGCTCACGGCAGCCACAGCACGTCTATGGAGCGGGAAGTCGACAGGCACCAAGTTGAGGCACTTGCAGGCCTCCAATGACAGATAGAGGGCCTTGGCTGTCTGCACGAAGTAGACCTCCTGGACGGTGGACCCCTCGTCCACACCGAGGCGGCAGGGGGCGGACCCCAGACACTTGAGCTGTTTGTTTGCCACGTCCCTTAGGCCATTACGGGCCTGAAGTTGCCCCGGACACAAACCGATGTCCCGGAGCAGGGATGCGCCTGCCACACACACCATAGCACCCGTGTCAGCTACAGCCAGCACAGGGGTGGCGGGGGAATTGCCCCTGGTCTGGGACACGAACACTTGTAACTTGGGGTGGCGGGATAGCTGGGCTGTTGCCACTGTAACAGCGCCTGACACATCCACAGGAGCACTTAGGGCTGACTTACTCCTACAACACCTTTTGAAGTGACCAACCTTACAGCAATTGCGACATGTAGCCCCACTTGCAGGGCAGTTACTTTTACCAGAGGCATGTGACATGCCGCAGTTACCACAGTGCGCGAGATTGGGGTGTACAGGTCGGGCGGCAGCTACCTCGGACTCACCGGTGACGTCATCACCAACCGCCACTGCCTCCGCGGCTGTTCCCACCACTGCCTGGCCAGACGTACGACACAATACACCAGCATCTCTCACTGCTGCCTCAAATAACATGCATTTGTTTCTAAGCACTTCAACACTATTATAACTAGAGTACCCCTGGAAAATTTCCCTTTTCAACACTGGGTTACTCAGGCCCACCATGAGTTTACGTAATAGCATGTACTCAGAGAGGTCGTTATCACAGGTGGGACATTTAAATTCACACTCCACTGCCTCTGCGAAGCATCGTTGAAAATACCTTTTCATGGGCTCCTCTTCACCTTGTTTGCTGTTGAAAAACTCGTTCCATTTCACAGCTTGGTTTGAAGATTGAAGAACCATTCCACTGATGGCGTCCAGGGCTTCTTTGGGCGAGAGCTGCTCCCACTGACCGCTGGGGTATCTCGAGTCAATCACCCTTTGGAGTGCAGGGACGCAGTTCAGGCGAATGTGGAGTGTGGCCACCAGTTGTGACCACCCGTTCAACAGCACTCATGACTCCATGGACCGCCTCCATGTCCTAAACGCAGCTGCTGGCATTTCTGCCTCACACTTCTCCGGTGCGACAGCTGCTGAGGGCTTCATGACCGGCATAGAAGCATGACCACCGCCAGCAACTAGAGACGCCATCTGAGCCATCAATGCACTCATGGCCTGCTGCTGGGCTCGCGTGGTGTTCCCCACCGGTGTAGAGAAGCTCTGGCGTCCCCTTGAGGGCGTCGAGAATCGTGGACGTGTAGGGGCCATGTCAGCGTTCTTGTCAGTGCTGTAATGGTGTGTCGGGCCCCGACATATCCTACTCACTGTGCCATGTGAGAGGTTGGAGTCATAGACCACGTTCTTTGTAGACTTTATTCTAACAGCGTCAGCTGGAGACCAGCAACTGGGCGCTGCCAAAGACAAGCCCCATCTCAACATGGGAAAACATATCGTACGATGGTACAATCTTACACATCCTCATCAGAAAATACCAATAATGATGGATTATTGGAAATTGAAATCAGTTCACTGATTCTCATACCTGTTGCTATTGCTAGAAGGAAAGCTGCCTTCTGGAGTAATTTATCCCTGTTCAGATTTATATTGTAATTAGGCCCCATAAGAAGTTTAGTAACATTTTCCAGAGACCAAGGTGGGATTCTCTTGGGGCGAGGAGGTATCTGAATGAAAAAGGACGATCTTAGCATTTGATAAATCCTTGGGTTCAAAGTAATATTAAAACCCCAAGCCAGAGGGTCAACCAATGCTGATTTATAAGATGCAATTGTCTATCCTTGAAGGCCTTGAACTCTGAACAGAAATTAAAAAAATTCTAACACAATTGTTTCCGATAATGATTCTGAAGACGTGTTGTGGTCGCCATGAGGCCGACCAGAGATCGTATAAGAAATTATCCCAAATACAATAGTTGAGAGACATATCATAATAAAAGTCACTCTACTTCATCACTGTGCTAAGAAGTACAAATACCGTATATAAAATCCTCGCGGAGCTTATTATTTCAGCAATTACAACACAAATTCGCGGAGCTCTCCTTTGTGTTTACAGGTGAATCGCCAGGCAAGAGATGAAGGTCGTGATGCCGATGGTGGGGGGTGAAGGAGGGGGTTCTTGAGAATTGCAATTAAATGCCAGGTAGCGACGTGTCTTCTTAATATTACTTATTAAGTAATTATTAGATGTTTTAATTGCCTGTATGTTGGCCTGGCGAGTTAGCTAGGAATTAACATACCTAGGTAACATTGCTGAGCGTCGCATTCCGACATGAACAAAAATAATAGTCTTTGACTACCACATAAAGGGAATATCTATTACATTGCACATGAGTAAAAATATATCCCTTCCAGTCAGCATATGACATTCGCGGGTTTGGCAATTCGCGGCCATTTTGAGACTCAAAGCCCCGGGAATTTTAAGGGCATGCTGTTTAAAATAAGAAAAATGAAGAGCGTGGGTGTGTATGTATGTGTGTAATAATAATAATAATACACGGTTTATTAATAGAGTTGCAGCCGGTGGCTGAAAATATACAGACTTACATTTGATTTAGACAAAATGATATAATATGCATTGAATACATTTACAGGGCTGTACAGTACATAAATCAGGAGTTGTTTATTATTTTAACAATAGATGGGATGGTGCTGTTCTTATATCTATCGGTGCGGGCTCTTATGGGCTGAATTTTGTTGTAGTGGCGGACTGCGCGAGTTGGGTGGGGGGCTGCAGGTAGCAGTAGGTGGCGATGACGAGGGTGGTGCAGTAGTCCACTGCCAAACCTTTCCAGTGCTTGGTGGTGGAGGTCACTGAGGGATGGCATTTCCGGGGGGGTGTGTGTGTGTGTGTGTGTGTGTGTGTGTGTGTGTGTGTGGAACTTACAGTATATGGAGACAGTGAGCTGTATAGTGTATAATCGACTCGCTCGCCTCTCTCCTTCTAATGTGACATAATGGCACACACACATGTCTCTGTCAGCTGGTTGATTGCCTGGCTGAACTGTGGCATTGCTAAGATGATGGATTGAGATGAAGGAGCTATTTTTTTGGTACATAAAATATGTGCTTTTGTATCTTATGCTAAGTTAGGTATCAATTTTATTGTTTATTATGGCAAGTTTTGCTTAAAAAGCTGTTATAGTGCTACTGGTGTCAGACACGGGAATAAATGACTTCAGTTGCGTTCAGATAGTTGGACTGAATTTGAATTTTTACCAAAGGGGACAGAGTTGGGATACCTGGATGATTCAGAAAGTTGGAATTTTAATCAAATTAATTGCACTGTAAATTAATTAAAGTCTACGACATTGGATTTACCGCAGGAACCAAATTTTACCAGGGAATGCTGAATGTTAATTCTGGTACCCTAGATGCTCTGTGGTGCAATGTATAGCATTTTATACCCAAAATATTTAGGTGCGGCACACATAAGAGAACTGACTAACCACCAGATAGCTGAATTTTGATTATGAATCTCGAACAAACGGTCACAAATAATTTTTCATGAATAAGTGAATTGGCAAGTAAGAGGAGATAATTGCATACTAAATGTTTTGAGATTTTCTTAGATTATTTTCTATATCTGTTGTTTTTTTTAGTTATTTTTAAATAAATTACCTGAGTACTACAGCTGTCCCGAGTTATTTAAAATTCTGAATTATCCAGGGTTTACCATACCTGGAGAAAACCTGTCATGTTTGGTAATGAGGGCCATCCTCCATTGTCCAATGTTAGAACAGGAGGAAACTGTACGAGGTGTGATGGAAAAGGTCCTGTTCTGGCTTCATAAAATCTTTATTTTTCAAGATATTACAGTGAAACTTTAGTTACCTTCAAAATATTCTCCAGAGGTCTCAATACAGCACTGAATCTGCTCCTTCCACTTCTGGAAGCATATCTGGATGTCCTCGTTGTTGAGGCTGGAGAGCACCTTCTGCAGTGTGCATAGGTGCGTTGTTCTGGTGAAGCAATCAATTACCGGTTGTCCGTCAGTCTGAATCCAGTTAACATTTCCATCTGAGAGGTCCAATTGCTCGGCAATCTCACAGATAGTCACCCTATGATCCTCATGGACAAGCTGGTCATTTTTCTGAACATTTTCCTAATTTCTTTCTGGAACGATGCTCATTTTCAATGGAGGTGCACCCTTCTTTGAAGCGCTTGTGCTACCTGAAAACTTGAGCCCTGGACATTGCTTTATCTTTGTAGGCTTCCTTGATCATTTCATGGGTTTCTGCACCATTTTTTCCTCGTCTGAAGCAAAATCTGATGGCACAGTATTGCTCGATACTTCCCACCATGTTGAGGGTTGAGTGGTGACTAATTCGACTTAGCAGAAGGGCCAGTACACACACTTGCACAAAGCTGCACTGTGGCCAGTTGGCGCCACCGATTTCCGCCAAATCAACGCAGTAAACAACTTATACTCAATGTGAGTAACTGTTGATGATTTGTATCAGTTTCTGCTAAGAGAAAGGTTTTATGAAACCAGTCTGGGAACTTTTGGATCACACCTCATAGTACTCTACCTAGAGAAAACCTGCCATGTTTGGTAGTGAGGGCCATCCTCCATGGTCCAGTGTTAGTAGTACAGGAAGAAACTGTAGTACAGTACAGTCAGTCCTCGACTTACGATGGGGTTAGGGACCAACGACCAGTTCGTAAGTCGAATTGGTCGTAAGTCGAAAATGCGAAAATAATACAGTGCATAGAAAATCTAAAATGAAATACAGTATGGGGCCTCAATAATTTTTTAATTAAACATGGAGACTACATTAATTAGATGAAGCAGAGGAGGAGACAGGGCTGGGTGGGTCATCAATTTCGTTTTCTTCAGACAGGCTAATATACTTGCTTGCTGAAGGTAATGGATCACCTGTAGGGAGTGAAGAGGCAGCACTGGTGGGGTGTGAGGAGACAGCAATGGGGGACTTCTTAAAATATATGTCCAATTTAGACTGCACAGTTTGCCTTTTCTTTTCATTGTAGAGCTCCCTGTAGCAAGCAAGTGCATCATGGATCATTCTGTAAACTTTTGCAAAACGCTCAACATTTTGATCCCCTTATAAATACGTAGTAGCAAATGCCTCCACCATTTGTTTCACTGAAAACTTTTTGGGGGGTATTCAAGTTCTTTATCTACATCTTGTCTCTCTTCTTCCTTTGCAATTTTCTGTGCATCCAGTTCAATAAGATCCTCGTTACTTAGCTCTTCTGCTACACTTTCCACCAACTGCTCAACATCTTCATTATCAATTTCTAACTCCAGCTGTTTACCCATCTGTACTATCTTGTTACTAATCTCAGAAATTGCTTCATCTTAATTAAATTCTCTGAAACTTGTAGATATATGAGACGAATATGCTGTAATATGTAACTGTACTATTTACCATTATTGATTCAGGTCTCTGTATTATATGTTATAATCATACCCTCTTTTGTCACTGAGTGTAGTTCAGACTTTGAGCACATGCGTGCTGTACGCGCATGCGCAGATAGAGATACCCAGAGAGAGATTCCACGACAGGACGCTGTTTACCCTGTCTTAACTCCTTTTGTGTGTTTGTCCCAGAAATAGAACTTACGAACTTGACACCAGTGTGTTTCCTTTATCCCTGACTGGAAGCATCATCTGAGTCTCCCACATGGCGCAGTGATTAGCTGGGACATCACATTATTCAGAATTGGAGTGGACGCAGAATCTCTCTCGGAGCCGCCATCTTGTCAACTCCTCCTGCCCAGTGAATATCGGCGCGTACCTCTCAAGATATTCCTGGATTTACAGTGCAGTGTTGTGAAGTGCTTTTTCAGTGTTGTGTGTGCCCTTTAGTGTCTTTAAAGTGTTTCCCCGTGTTCCTGCACTTTTTACAAAAGAGGGAAGCCCATTTAAGACCTAGGGGAGAGCTCAAGTTTTGACATCCTTCCCCGCTCATGACTCGGCTGGAACTGGCGTGAGGGAGCGAGAGGAGTTGCTATACCGCCAGCCACCCGCTCTCTGGCCAGCCTGCTCCGAGTACATGCACGAACGAACGCACACACACTCACTCACTCACAGACGCTCGCAGATATCTTCCATTTAAAGACGATTGCTTTTCTGCTCACTTATTAATTACAGTAATTGTGAGAGAAACAAACCAGGCCTTATGGAAGATCAAGAATTTATTGGGTTTTCTCCAGATACCCAACAAGCCCAACATCAGACTGATGTCGGTGCAGTAAGTGGACTCCAAGTGGAGCGGGAAGTGGATCAAGCGGCCCCACCCACCCATAGCCCCCACTACACACGTCCGCAACCTGCCACAGGCGGCGACTTCCTTCGTTTAATTCAGTTTTTGGAAGAAAACCGACGACAAGACGACATCAGGAGGCGACAGGAAGAGGATCACAGGCGTCAACAAGAAGATGACAGATTCAGTGCCATGATCGAGTTGTTGACACCTGTGAACCTTCGAGCAGCTGCCACACCTGCCCCTTCGTCCACAGGCGCGCCTGAAGGGTCCTCTCCAACTTCTTTGCCCCCCCCCACAGAAAGCACTCGCTCAGAGTCCGCCGCCACTCCAAGCTGATGCCTCGTTCCAGGTATTCCGTGAATGGCGTCGGAGATGGGACGATTATTCGATGATGGTCGACTTATCGAGGTTGCCTAGGGAGAAACAGCTGATCCAGATGAGGATGTGTCTCACCCTAGAGACGCAACGTATCCTGGAGCACACCCTGCAAATCCCCCACAACACAGACAAGACTGTGAAGGACGTCTTGGATGCTTTACAGACGCATATCAAGGGTCTCCGCAACGAAGCTCTGCGTAGGAGAGAGCTTCTCAGTTGTAAGCAGCTGGAGGGTGAGTCATTTGCAGATTTTTACGTACGACTCAGACGCATCGCTGAGGAGGTTGACGTTTGTCCTGGGAACTCGTCGACTTGTGAGGAAACACAGCTGAAGATGATTATCCTCATGGGCGTGCGGGACGAAGAGCTTATTCAGAAGCTTATCTCCCTCAACACTGCCTCCTCTCTACAGGATGTTGTCACCACCTGCCGCTCTTACGAAGCCACCAGAAGTGCGACTTCTGCTATTCGTGCTCCATCTAACCAGCTGTGTGCCATCTCCGCATATAAGAAGAACAAAGGACGTGACGGGACTTCAGCCTCACATCCGACTTCAGCTTCACATCCGACTTCAGCTTCGCATCACTCTTCAGCATCACTTCAGACTTCGACGCCAGGTCACCCCTGCCAGTATTGTGCTCGTCGGCATGGTTCTGAATGCCCTGCCGCTGACAGCACCTGCAATAACTGTGGCCGTCGTGGCCATTGGGCTAGGACACTGAAGTGCCCTGCCAACAACGTTCAGTGCCGCTCCTGTGGCCGCATTGGACATTTTGACAAATGCTGTCAGTCACGGAAGAAAAAGGATACTACTTGCAAGTCTCAGGCGGCGAAGAACGAGATCTGTTGCCGCGTGGGATCCTCTTCTCCTGTCAGCAAGACACCTCAGCCCATCTGTGTTCACCTGTCATACGGCGACATTACTTCCCGTATCCAGATGCTTCCTGACACAGGTGCGGACGTCACAGTCATCGGCACAAGACACCTCGACATTCTGGGGATCCCTAGGAGCAGCTTGCAACCACCGTCAACTTCTACAACGCTCACTGCAGACGGTTCTACAATGGCACCTGCTCTGGGTACATTTCAGGCTACCCTCACCCTAGGTAAGCAGTCATGTTCTGCCAGGATTCAGGTCCACAAAGGTGTTCAGATGCCACTACTGTCATACGGCCACTGTCAAGAGTTGGCCATAATATCTTCAGACTTCCCTAAGCCAATTCTGGAAGTAAAACATGTCAACAGGTGCAAGGAGCTGCCCCTCCCACCCAATACGTCACCTTCTGCAGCCAGGGAGCTCTTCCTACGGCAATTCAAGGACGTGCTGGTTTCCAAGGAGGACCTAAAGACGGCCTCACTCAAGCCAATGGCTGGCTCCCCCATGAGAATACACCTGAAGGATGACGCAGTACCTTTCGCCATCCACACACCGCGACGGATACCCTTCGCTTTCCAGAGCCAAGTTAAGAAGGAACTCGACTCTATGGTAGCCCAGGGGATCATTAAGCCGGCGGGGGACGACCCCTCGGATTGGTGCCACCCCATGGTAGTAGTCGCCAAGAACATTACTGGAGTGCGTATCACCGTCGACCTCACCAAGCTGAATAGCCAAGTTTCCCGCCCTACCCACCCTTCACCAACACCCTTCGCCGCTATACGAAGTGTGGACCCGAAGGCAAGGTACTTTACTACAGCAGATGCCTTATGTGGGTACTGGCAGATGGAACTTGCGGAAGAAGATCAGCACCTCACGACGTTCATCACACCGTACGGCCGATTTCAGCACTGCAGAGGACCTATGGGTTTCGCCGCTACAGGCGATGCTTTCTGCCTCCGCGGTGACATGGCCCTTCAGGGTGTGGCGAACTGTGTCAAGGTCATCGACGACGTGCTCCTATATGACGAGGATTACTCCACGCATCTTGAGCGTATTCACCAGATGCTCACAAGGTGCCGCAAGTACGGGATCACCCTCAACAAGGATAAGTTTGTGGTCGCCGCACCTAGTGTGAACTTCTGTGGGTACACCCTCTCAGGCAAGGGCATATCGGCTGATCCTGGAAAGGTCAGCGCGATCCGGGACTTCCCAACTCCTGCCAACCTGACCGACCTCCGCTCGTTCATGGGCCTGGTAAACCAGTTGGCTGAGTTCACCCCCGACATCGCCGCTGCAGCACAGCCCCTACGCCCCCTGATGAGCCCCAAGAGAACATTCACCTGGACAGCTGACCATGATGAGGCATTCCGTAGCGTCAAGACAGCTCTCCTCAGCCCACCTGTTCTCGCGTCCTTCGACCCGGCCCTGCCAGTTGTCCTCCAGACTGATGCCTCTCGCCTCTACGGGATTGGATACGCTCTGCTACAGGACCACGGCAATGGACGCCTTCGTCTGGTTCAGTGTGGCTCTCGGTTTCTTACTGACGCCGAGACTCGCTACGCCACCATCGAACTGGAGCTGTTAGCCGCCGTCTGGGCCATGTCCAAATGTAGGTTGTATCTGATCGGCCTACAACACTTCAACCTCATGACGGATCATCGGCCACTCATCCCGATCCTGAACCACTACTCCTTGGATGCGGTCGAGAATCCCCGCCTCCAACGCCTTAAGGAGAAGACCTCGCCCTACCTCTTCACAGCTGCGTGGCGTGCTGGCAAGCTGCTCTGCATCCCTGATGCTTTGTCACGAGCCCCAGTCAGCCACCCCACACCAGAGGACGAGATCGCATGTGCTGATGCTACGGCACACCTCAGGACTGTAGTGACCGTGAACACTGTCATCTCAGAAGAGTCTCCACCGCAGGACGCCGACAGGACTCTTCAGGAACTCCGAGCCGCGGCAAGAGCGGACCCTTCGTACATCCGTCTACTGAACCGCGTGACCTCGGGATTTCCTTCCAACCGGTACGATTTACACAGCTCTTTACTCCCATACTGGAAGATGCGGGACGACCTCTATGCTGATGGCGACCTCGTCTTGTACAGAGCAAGAGTTGTGGTTCCTGCCGCCCTCCGCCGCCGCACCCTAGCCCACCTGCACGACAGCCACAGGGGTGTGGAAGCTACAAAACGCCGGGCGAGACAAGCTGTGTTTTGGCCAGGCATAGACTCCGACATCGCTAGTTCCGTTCAAGCCTGCGAGCCATGCCAGGTGCTGCAGCCTAGTCAGCAGCAGGAACCCCTCATGAACAACGACAACCCTACGAGGCCCTTTGAATCCGTCTCTGCGGATTTCTTCGTTGTGGCGGGAAAGTCCTTTCTCGTCATCGCCGACCGGCTCTCGGGGTGGCCTGTTGTCATTCCCTGCGGAGGCAACACTACTGCCTCTCATACAGTACGTATGTTCTGTGGCTACTTCCGGGAGGTTGGTGTCCCTCTCCGCCTGAGGACTGACGGCGGGCCCCAGTTCACCAGCAACGACTTCCGGGACTTCATGGAGCGATGGGGAGTTCATCATGTGGTGTCCTCGCCACATTATCCCCAGTCCAATGGACATGCCGAGGCTGCCGTAAAGTCCGTCAAGCATCTCATCCTCAAGACGGCACCCTCAGGCAACATTGACTGTGAGAAGTTTGACCGGGGTTTATTGGAATTGCGGAATACCCCCAACTTCACAGGTCGCTCCCCAGCACAGATGTTATACGGCCACCCACTACGGTCATGTGTCCCTGCCCATCCTGAGTCCTTCTCGAGGGAGTGGCAGGCCAAGACCGAGGACTGCGATCGTCGTGCAGCCGCCCGTGCTGACCAGGTAAAGGCACAGTACGATCAGCACGCCCGACCCCTTCCCAGGTTGAGTATCGGGCAAACAGTTCGGGTTCAAGACCCGACGTCTCACCGCTGGGACAAGGTCGGGGTTGTCATGGGCTGCGGCAAGACCAGGGATTACGAGGTCCGTCTCCCTAGTGGTCGGGTATGGTGGCGGAATCGACGCTTCCTTCGTTCAGTCCCGTCCCCTAGTGGTGAACCCCTCCCCCACATCCCTGTGAACCCTTGCTTGGACGAGAAGAGTAAGTCCTCATTCAGTGACCCCCCAGTTTTCCCACGTCGCTCTCAAAGGCTCCTGGAAAAAGAGTCCGCTCGAGATTGCACTACGAGCGTGAGGGGGAGGGAGGTGTAGATATATGAGACGAATATGCTGTAATATGTAACTGTACTATTTACCATTATTGATTCAGGTCTCTGTATTATATGTTATAATCATACCCTCTTTTGTCACTGAGTGTAGTTCAGACTTTGAGCACATGCGCGCTGTACGCGCATGCGCAGATAGAGATACCCAGAGAGAGATTCCACGACAGGACGCTGTTTACCCTGTCTTAACTCCTTTTGTGTGTTTGTCCCAGAAATAGAACTTACGAACTTGACACCAGTGTGTTTCCTTTATCCCTGACTGGAAGCATCATCTGAGTCTCCCACAAAACTGTTCACATATCTTTTCAGGACTTTCTTCCATATTCCATTCATGCACTGACCTGTAACCTCATCCTATGCTGCAGCTATGTTCTTTATACATTTCAAAATGTTGTAGTCCTTCCAAAACTCTGAGCGTTTTCTCACCTTCAGTAGCAGCAACAGCCTGAGCGAAGGTCGTACATAAATATTACGCTTTAAAATCAGCAATAGCACCTTGATCCATGGGTTGGATGATAAGAGGTAGTGTTAGGTGGAATGTAGACTACCTTAACATCAGGGTGCATGTCGTCCAGGTGTGGTGGGTGTCCCGGAGCAATATCTAAAATTTATAAAATCTTGAACTCAACCCCTTGTTGCAGACAATACTCCTTGGCTTGTGGAATGAAACAACTCAGGAACCAATCCTCAAACAGTGCTAGGGTCATCCATGCTTTCTTATTACTGCGATAAAACACAGGCAGTGTGTGCTTGCTGACATTTTTAAAAGCCCTTGGGTTCTCTGAATGATATATCATGAAGGGTTTTTACCTTGACACCAGCTACTTTCCCCCCCCCCCCCCCCCCCCAACAGAAGTGTGATTCGGTCCTTGAATGCCTTGAATCCCGGCATGGTTTTCTCCTCTTTGTGGATGTATGTCCGTTCTGGCATGCGCTTCCAGAATAAGCCAGTTTCATCCACATTAAATATTTGCTCAGGCAAATAATTTCCCTCCACGATGACACGATGTAGCTCCTTAAAAGTTTCAGCAGCACCCACATCAGCACTTGCTGCCTCTCCACTCACCTCTACACTGTGCAAACTGTAATGGTTCTTAAACCTTTGGAACCACCCATGACTTGCTGTGAAGTTTTGGTTGCACTCATCTCCTGCCTGCTCTTTCAGGCTTTCGAAAAGGCTTCTTGCCTTAGCCTGTATGGTTAGAAGGCTTAAGGGTACACGCTTTTGCAGCTGATCTTCCATCCACTCCACAAGTAATTTTTCCCATCTCATGAATAGGACCTTGTTTTTTTTTTCATTATTATTGTTCCCTTTATAGGTGCTGATCCTTTCACTACCTCACGAATTCATTCCTTGTCCTTCAAAATTGTTGATATCGTCGAGTGAGAGACGCCTAGGTCGCGTGAAATGGTTGCTACTGTTTTTCCATTTTCATATTGCATTATTATTTTAATTTTCATATCAAAATTAATTGACTGTCTTTTTCTTCTGAGCACCACCAGCACTCTCACTTTTACGCTTCCCAGTCATTTTAAAGGGAATTAGAAACAACAATTTTATCAGTACACAGTGCGTTCACTAACACCAACGACGGCCAAACACCAACTGAGCGGGCTACTGCTACTGCGTGGATGCTGTACACCACGAGGTGGCCGAGCCCACACCACGCTGTCATATGGGACGGAAACGTTTCGGTACTAGAAAATACATACATTATTTAAATTTTTTTACACAACTGTGGCGGTTATATGTCCGGGTGGTCGTAAGTCGAGTAGGTCATAAGTCGAGGAGTACCTGTATTTGGAAGAAACCTGCCATGTTAAAGGGGTCCTGGGTGACAGAGCCATTCACCCGTACTACCTCCTGCCTGTTACTCCTAAATACAGCACCCTCTCATCACTTGCACACAGTATAGCCCCACACTCTTATTCTTTCTTACTTTATATCTTTTTAGTACTATAGAGGACAGTATACAGTACAGTGGTCCCTCGGTTAACAAACACAATTCGTTCCACAGAGTCGTTCGTTAACCGAATCCATTATTTCAATGGGATATTGGGTAATTGGTTCCGTCTCTCAGAAAAATACATACAAAGTAAAGCCAAAATTGCATAAAGTCAGAAACACTCCTAAAATACCCTTAAATCACTATAATATATATATATATATATATACATATATATATATATATGCAAGTAAATCACTGTAGGTGCGCGTGATCTAGGTATATGCTGATAACCACCAGGAAAGAAGAAAAACACGAAGTTCCCAAGCGCTTTCGTGTAATTCACATCTTCAGGGGTGAATTACACGAAAGCGCTTGGGAACTTCGTGTTTTTCTTCTTTCCTGGTGGTTATCAGCATATATATATATATATATATATATATATATATATATATATATATATATATATATATATATATATATATATATACATATATACATATATACAGTCAACCCTCACTTTACGCGGTTAATGTAACCCACAGGGTACCGCGGAAAGTGACAAACGCGTAAAGTGAATAACATAACATATGGGATTAAATAAAATAGAGACCAGCTGACCCCCAAACTCCACTTTTTCCAACACAATACCTATGTTCTAGTAAAAATAACATCTTAATTTTATGATGGTACATGTACACAATTAATACTTAAGAGAAATAGAGAAATACAGTCGACAAGTTAATGTCCATTCACATAATGGATTCGACTCCCTCCCCCACTTCTCACACTACGCTCGCTGGCTCTTCCCTCTGAGAAATTTTGGGGGGAAAACCAGGTATTGTAATAAATAATACCTCAAACTAAAGTTAGGATAATATAATTGACATTGCTGGATTCCTTGTAAGACCAGGAATATTTTGAATATAAATGTCATATATTTTTCACAAAAGATAACATATTTACTCAGAGTAAACATTACATCTAAAATTTGTATGTCTAATGCAAAATCTATGATGTTTATATTCAAAATGATCATCAAATTGTAAGAATTCCAGCAATCTAAATTATATTCTGGCCGGGTAATTTGTATGAATTTTATGAGCTAAAACAAATATCTTCAGTTAATAAAAAAAAAATATTCTTCACGACACTATCTGTCAATCAAAGTACCCCACCTTGCCTCCCCCCTCTTCCAACGAGCCAGATGGTCAGTCCGTCCCAACCCTCCCCCCCTCCTTCCACCAACCCTCCCTTCAAGAGAAAGAGTGGGTGAAAAAATTAGATTTTAACATTTAGTATTAAATAATACCTCAGATTTAAGTTAGGATAATATATTTGACATTGCTGGATTCCTTGTAAGACCAGGAGTATTTTGAATATAAATGTCATATATTTTGCACAAAAGATAACATATTTACTCAGAGTAAACATTATATCTAAAAATTTTATGTCTAATGCAAAATATATGATGTTTATATTCAAAATGATCATCAAATTGTAAGAATTCCAGCAATGTAAATTATATTCTGTCCGGGTAATTTGTATGAATTTTATGAGCTAAAATAAAAATCTTCAGTTAATAAAAAAAAAAATATTCTTCACACATGCCAGGTGGTCGGTCGCCGGTCCCTCCCCCCCCCCCACCCCCCCCCCCCCCCCCCCACCAACCATCCCTACTAGATAAATGTGTGGGAATACCAGACTGTTTACCTTTTTAGTAATAAATAATAAATCAGACTAAAGTTAGGATAATATATTTGACATTGCTGGATTCCTTGTAAGACCAGGAATATTTTGAATATAAATGTCATATATTTTGCACAAAAGATAACATATTTACTCAGAGTAAACATTATATCTAAAATTTGTATGTCTAATGCAGAATCTATGATGTTTATATTCAAAATGATCATCAAATTGTAAGAATTCCAGCAATGTAAATTATATTCTGGCCGGATAATTTGTATGAATTTTATGAGCTAAATAAAAAAAATTATACTTCACCCGCGTAAAGGGGTACACCCCCCCGCGGAATGTGAGCATCCTGGGTTCTGGCAGGGCACCGTGTAAACGTGGAAACGCGGAATGTGGGGCCGCTTAAAGTGAGGGTTGACTATATGTATATATATATATATATATATATATATATATATATATATATATATATATATATATATATATATATATATATATATTGTTATGAGTTGGGGATTTAGAATATAGTTAAAAGTCTACCCAGATCCCAACAACAAAAAAAACAAAGACAATCGGACTATAAAAGGGTACCGTATATCTCGGCCTATAAGGCGTCGGGGTGCATAAGACGGCCCCCCCCAAATTTCCATTTAAAAAGTAGCTTTTGAGCTCTATTTGCTGTATAAGACCAGTACCCCAAATGTGACACTTACCCACTGACTCAGTAGTCCTTTACCAACCATCCTTGGTTTTTTAAAATAGGGCCAATTCACTTCAAGTAATGTCATCAAATATTACCCGCTGGTGTAGTGTAAACACTAGTGACATCACTGAAGCGTCTGCTATTTACCGGTAACTGGAACTAATGTCGGTGTCGAGTAAAATTTTTCCATTTACTTGAAATGGATTTACCGATTTATTTGTTTATTTATTTATTTATAATATACTGTAACATATTAAACACACTGCAAGTATTTTCTTTCATTTATACGCTTGCTTCGCACGAGACGATCGGTGGTGGGAGTGTTCCCTCGTCTCGGTGGTGTGACTGTGTTCCAACTATTTATACAACAGGTGGTTCAACAGCAACCACCGTATTCTAATTGTGGTGTTTCATTAGGATTTAAGTGAAAAAGGTTACCGGTATGTACTTACTACATACATTTATTACAAACATATATATATATATATATATATATACTGAACATACTATGTACAAAAAATGAATGTTCAATGAATTATTTATGGTGCATTAGGGTACTGGCCACTTCAGACGGGCTATAAATAGCCTTGTTATCTCCCCTACATCACCCTGAACCAGAGGGAAGCGTCTTGGTAAATAACATTTGTTTGCTTATTTTCCATTTACTTGAAATAGATTTACCGAATTATTTGTTTATTTATTTATTTATAATATACTGTAATATATTAAACACACTGTAATTATTTTCTTTAATTTATAAACTGTTTTGCGACAAAGGAATGTTCTCCAGGAGTGTTTCATTAGGATTTGAGTGAAAAAACATTACGTACTTACTACATACATTTATTACACAAACATATATATATTTATATATATATATATATATATATATATATATATAATATATATATATATATATATATATATATATATATATATGCATACAGTACATACATACATACATACATGTCTTTTAACCTACATCCTCCTCCCTGTCCTAATCCTCACCTCACCCTCCTTACCCTTCCTCCCATCCCAGCCCCGCCCTGCCCCGCCCCGCCATTCCGTGCCCCGCCCCGCAAAGCCCCGGCCTGGCCCGATCAAGCACGCCTCGGCTCCTCCCCACTACACTTAACTACACTTCACCCGCCCCGCCTCGCACCGTCCAGTGTGACCACCAATCCCCATGGGTTTTGTCCCGTGAGTTATGCTTCGAAATCGGTGGTTAGTGTTACTTAATATTGAGATATTTACAGAGCTTCACTCAGTGTATTTTTATGCTAGTATGATTTGTAATGTACTCTTTGACGCGTAGTGATAAATAATATTCAATGTAGTGAGCAGAGCTTCACTCCCCGACCCAACCTAATGAGAATATTGTCGTGACGGAAACTATTGTTGCCAAACATTGATGTAACGTATAAAGTAAATATTTGTTTTTCTTTACGGATACACTTCCAACTAATCCATCATCCCTTTCGGATTGTACATACATACATACATATATATATATATATATATATATATATATATATATATATATATATATATATATATATATATATATATATATATATATATATATATATGTATGTATAAAAAATAAATGTTAAATGAATTATTTATGGTGCATTAGGGTACTGGTCACTTTAGACACAAAGACGGGCTATAAATAGCCCATCTCCCCCTCTTCTTACAGCTGCCAATGGGAAGCGTCTTGGTAATTAAATTTGATGTTTATTTTCATTGTCTAAGTTATCATGTATCACAGTAATATTACTAAAAATTGTGTAGGTAGTAGGCAGCTACCAAACAGGTAGATACTACCGCCTGGGAAGATATTTGAAGCATAATGTGTTGTCTAATGGTAGACCCTGCTGCCATATGGCATCACGAAAATTGTGACCAAGTCCCAGGTTCAGCGCTGACCTGACTTTCTGCCTCATTTACACACAATTGCAGTTTGAATTGTTCCTCTAACTTTGGCAACACAACATACATACAGTATATTATTTCTCACTTTTGATCTTTTTTTTACTTTTTGTATTTATTTATGGTTAGTTACTTAAAATAAGGCCAATTCACTTCAAGTAATGGCATCAAATGTTACCAGCTGGTGTAGTGTAAACACTAGTGACGTCACTTAAGCGTCTGTATTTAACTGTCAGTAGTTTCAAGAATTAATGCAGTCATTTACTGAATATTCCTTGTAAAAAAATAAATTTTAAATTAATTATTTATAGGAGAAGTATTATTATTAGTAAATATACCGATATGTATTACTGACCACCTCCACGGCTAAAAATAGCCCAATCTTGCGGTCACTTTCCCTTTCTTGTCTCCTCACTGGCAAATGGGGGGGGGGGGGGGGGGGGGGGTGGGGAGGGGTGTGTGATGATAGCTGTGTTTATTACAGGGGTAAAATTCTCTTTTACAGTATGTTAGACAGGTTTATAATACATTTTTATTATTTTAATATACCGGTAATCTTAATTTGAATCCAGCTTGCCAAACGTAAGTTTCAGTATAAAATAATTACTGGTAGGACTTTGTGAGTGGCTTACGATGTTTCCATCACCACTCTGACACAGTAAACCACAATATTTAAGATGTAAGAATTTTATATTTGTTGCTTAAGACGACCCCCTAACTTTGGGCAGATTTTTTTAATGTTCAAATTTCGTCTTATAAGCCGAGATATACGGTAGACAAAGGATGCGAGTTTTTGTTGTGCATAATAAAGTACCATAAATTCCTTAACAAAATATTCAGCTATCTACAATTTACCCTTAATCATACTTAACCTAAACATTAACAGTATATACATATTAATACAACATACAATAATTTGAAGCTAGTGGACGTGGGGGAGGCAATACAAGATTACAAATACTTAAGTGCGGAGCTGAGATGGCTGACGAGCAAGGCTGAGTATTGTAGAAGACGGTAGGTAGTCACTGTGCCGTAGGTTTCCAGGATAGGTGATCCTGTGGTCACTTCCCAGAGCCAAGTGCTCTCTCCTCGAATTGGAGCTGACAAAGAAGACTTTGAGGAGGTGATGCAACAACCAGGATATGGAGAAGGGAAACCCGGGAGTGGTAACTAAGACGAGTCATACTCGTGTTTCGTCCCTAGATGGCGTTGCTCGTGGTGCTCGGTAGGTAGATCAGGACAATAGATGGCGTGGTTCGTAATGCTGGGTAGGTAGATCATGACAATTGGTGGCGGGGTTCGTAACACAACATATATATATATATATATATATATATATATATATATATATATATATATATATATATATATATATATATATATATATATACACATACATATACAGTGACCCCTTGTTTAACGATCACCTCGGTAAACGTAATTTCGATTAACGAACTGCCTTCCATAAGGATCTTCAATTCGGTTAACGAAAAAAAATTCGGTTAACGAAGTTCGAACGAACCGACCTCAACATGTTTTCGCTTGCACTGACCGGGCAACCAGATTTAGTATCAGTCCGCCAGTACATTAATCGGTTCTAGGGCTTAAATTCCTTACTATTTTAGTAAATATCAAGAAGTTTATACTATTCAATAATTTTAAAAGTTTAATATTCAATTTTTTAGTCATTTTAACAATTATTGAACATAATTGAAGGTAAAGTGACTAGTTTAATGCGCGGCATCCAGCCTCTTAACACAGCAAACAGGAGTTAGTCTCTCTCTGTTTTCACTGGAGGTAACATCTTGCTTGAGACTCTCTTCAACTAAACGCTTTTTTCTGTGTTTCTAAGCAAAGTATTGGTCATTTTGAAATATATTTTGCATATTGACAATATATAATGCAGTGCAGTGTTGATTTAAAGAAAATAATCTTGAATTACACCAAGAGAGCTAAAATTTTATGGGTGAAATGGCGCCATGGGGTGACTTCTCTTCCACCCCAATGCCTTCTCTTCTTCCTTCTCCTCCACCCCCATTCTAAATCCCATCATCATCATCATCCATGAGCCTTCTACATACACACCTCAAAGTAAGTGAACTTTTCTACCATTTTTGTTGAATTTAGGAAATTTTCGGTGAGCTGGAACCAATTACCCAAAAACCCATTGAAACAATGGTTTCGGTTAACGAACTTTTCGGTTAACGAACGACCTTCTGGAACGGATCGAGTTCGTTAATGGATGGGTCACTGTATATGAAGTTTACATTAAAAATATTCCCTGACCTGCAAGGAATCCAGAAATGTCAATTATATTATCCTAACTGTAGTCTGAGGTATTATTTATTACTAAAAGTTAAAATCTAGTGTTTTCATCCAAACATTTCTCTGGTAGGGAGGGAAGGTGGGGGGGGGGGAGGGTTGGGACTGACCGACCGACCCAGCTGGAGTGAGTGTGAGGAGGGGGGGGGGGGGAGGCAAGGTGGGGTACTTTGATTGACAGATAGTGTCATGAAGAATATTTTTTTTTTATTAACTGAAGATATTTGTTTTAGCTCATAAAATTCATACAAATTACCCGGCCAAAATATAATTTACATTGCTGGAATTCTTACAATTTGATGATCATTTTGAATATAAACATCATAGATTTTGCATTAGACATACAAATTTTAGATGTAATGTTTACTCTGAGTAAATATGCTATCTTTTGTGCAAAATATATGACGTTTACATTCAAAATATTCCCTGACCTGCAAGGAATCCAGAAATGTCAATTATATTATCCTAATTTTAGTCTGAGGTATTATTTATTACTAAAAGTTAAAATCTAGTTCCTTCACCCAACATTTCTCTGGTAGGGAGGGAAGGTGGGGGGGGGAGGGTTGGGACCGACCGACCAACTGGCACGGTTGGAAGAGGGGGGGAGGCAAGTTGGGGTACTTTGATTGACAGATAGTGTCGTGAAGAATATTTTTTTTTTTATTAACTGAAGATATTTGTTTTAGCTCATAAAATTCATACAAACTACTGGACCAGAATATAATTTACATTGCTGGAATTCTTACAATATGATGATCATTTTGAATATAAACATCATGGATTTTGCATTAGACATACAAATTTTTGATCTAATGTAATAATTTGGTTTACACAAAGCAAATATTTTATCTTTTGTGCAAAATATATGAAGTTTACATTCAAAATATTCCCTGACCTGCAAGGAATCCAGAAATGTCAATTATATTATCCTAACTTTAGTCTGAGGTATTATTTATTACTAAATGTTAAAATCTAGTGTTTCACCCAATCATTTCTCAGAGAGGTAGGGGCCAGTGAGCTGGGAAGAGGGGGGGGGGGGGCGGGCGGGATTTGAGCCCATTATTTGAATGGACATTAACCTGGCGACTGTATTTCTCTTAAATATCAATTGTGTGAGCATACCATCATAAAATTTAGATGTTATTTTTACTACAACATAGGTATTGTGTCGGAAAAACTGGAGTTTGTGGGGTCGGGCCAGTCTCTATTGGAATTAATCCCATATGTTCTGTTGTTCACTTTACTCGGTTTTCACTTTCCGCGGTACCCTGTGGGTTCAATTGACTGCGTAAATCGGGGTACTACTGTGTATATATATATATATATATATATATATATATATATATATATATATATATATATATATATATATATATATATATATATATATATATACACTGTATATATGCGTACATATATACACTCTTACTCTTAAATCACTACTGTAATATGATACAGGTGATTCATTTTTATTTCTTGTGCAAAATATATGATGTTTATATTTAAATTATTCGCTGTCTTGCAAGGATTCCAGCAATGAAAATTATATTCTCCTAACTTTAGTCTGAGATATTATATAAAATAAAAACTGTAAGCCTAAAACCCTGGCTGGGCAGATGGGGAGAGGGAGGGAGGCTTGGAGTGTGTGTGGGGGGGGGGGGGGGGATGAGGTGAGGTGGTGCGTTTGACAGTTGGCGCCCAAGGTCTAATGTGTGTTTATTTAGCAGTCCTTAAGTGACTAAGCTTCTCCCCCCCCCCCTCCCCCCTCCTTTTCCCATAGATTTATTTTTATTTTTTTAGCTTTTTCTGGATGGGTGTGCTGTAATTAGTCATGTATATGGAGTTACTACTGTAATTCTAACCTCTAAATTAATAGGGAAATGTAATTATATCAATAGATAACAACAACCTCATTAAACAAAGAGATAATTGGCAGCTTACATACTGTACAACACAAGTGCCTGATCATAATTTGAGAATAATCATTATCTGTTGCAGGATATTCCATGTATGACCTGGAGCAAGTTGTCAAAATTCCTGTACTTGTGGAAGACACCAAGCGGAAAGTGGCAGAGGAGAGGAATAAACTCATCCACAGCATGACACAGACAGACTGCCTCTTCCAGCAGGTAAGTCAGTCACTGGTATGTGGCTAAGGCAGTGTTGTGACAGAGTATTTTACAGGCAGCCCTCAATTTATCAATACATTTTTTTTAAAAATTGAGCCTTAACTTAAAGTGAGGATGCCATTTCAGGGGCTTTTAGGGGGCTCTGTAAAGATTTAGAGCTGTGAGTGTACAGTACAGTAGAGTAGTTCATTGAATGCAGTGGTTCCCAGCCTCTGTGTAATTATCCTTTTGTGGGTAACTTGGTATTTTCGAAGCAGTAATAAACATTGACAATCCGTGATTCTTTTGGTATGATAAGAAAGGTACAGTTGCCTGCACATATACCTGGTACCGTGGCTGGCACATTTTGTGTGATGTGACAACTCTGTGTTTGTTTACATCATATTAAAACTCTGAGAATAACCTTAGGGAATGTTGCAATAGTAGCCAGACTAAAGATGCTAGAGAAACATTCCTTAGAGTTGTTACATCTCATTACATGCACCAGCCACTGTACCAGGTATGAGTGCAGGCAACTGTACAGTAACAGTCAAAAGTAATTAACGCTACTGCTAATCTGGTACAGTATGTTGAAGAGCAGAATGATAGAAATAATATAAGCAATTTAGTTAAGGAACTATATATATATATATATATATATATATAATATATATATATATATATATATATATATATATATATATATATATATATATATATATATAATATGCAAGTAAATCACTGTAGGTGCGAATGATCCAGGTATATGCTGATAACCACAAGGAAAAAGAAAACACGAAGTTCCCAAGCGCTTTCGTGTAATTCACATGTATTTCTCCCGAGTCTGTACTCACCCTTGAAGATGTGAATTACACGAAAGCGCTTGGGAACTTTGTGTTTTCTTTTTCCTTGTGGTTATCAGCATATATATATATATTCTGGCCGGATAATTTGTATGAATTTTATGAGCTAAATAAAAAAATTATACTTCACCCGCGTAAAGGGGGTACACCCACCGCGGAATGTGAGCATCCTGGGTTCTGGCAGGGCACCGTGTAAACGTGGAAACGCGGAATGTTGTACCGCGTAAAGTGAGGGTTGACTGTATATATATATATATATATATATATATATATATATATATATATATATATATATATATATATATATATATATATATATATATATATATATATATACTTCATATACTTCGTATATATATGTACCTCGCGTTTCATACCAGCTGGATTCGGTAAAATGCTACTGACACCACATACGAGGCACGGGCAGTTTCCCAATGAGGTTCACGGCGCCATCAGCTCGATGAACAGGCTTTGTGTGAAATATAACAGTCTAGAACTGCTTTTAGTGTCCTTGTGGGCTAGCCGGTAAGCGTTCCCTAGGGCCACCCAGTAGGTCGAGGGTTCGATTCCTTGCTGGTGAGGTCGTTGATTATATATATATATATATATATATATATATATATATATATATATATATATATATATATATATATATATATATATATATATATATATATTTCATTAGCCCAATAAAGCACACGGACTTCTACATACAATCAACACCTCAACCCGCCAGGATTCGAACCCACGGCCGTGGGTTCGAATCCTGGCGGGTTGAGGTGTTGATTTTATATATATATATATATATATATATATATATATATATACATATATATATATATATATATATATATATATATATATATATATATATATATATATATATATATATACATACACACACAGTCATGCGCCGATTAACGTCCTACATACGTTCTTGGAAACATGACGTTAACCAAAATGGACGTTGTCCGATGATCTCATAAACTTTTTATTTATACAGTAGTACCCCGCTTAACGCGGTTAATATAACCCACAGGGTACCGTGTTAAGTGAAAACAGCGCTAAGTGAACAACAGAACATATGGTATTAATTCCAATAGAAACTGGCCCGACCCCCAAACTCCACTTTTTCCGACACAATACCTATGTTCTAGTAAAAATAACATCTTAATTTTATGATGGTACATGCACACAATTAATACTTAGGAGAAATAGAGAAATACAGTCGCCAAGTTAATGTCCATTCAAATAATGGACTCAACTCCCTCCCCCTCTTCTCACACTATACTGCTGGCTCTTCCCTCTCTGAGAAATTTTTGGGGGAAAACCACCAAATTTTAATAAATAATACCTCAAACTAAAGTTAGGATAATACAATTGACATTGTTGGATTCCTTGTAAGACCAGGAATGTTTTGAATATAAATGTCATATATTTTGCACGAAAGATAACATATTTACTCAGAGTAAACATTATATCTAAAATTTGTATGTCTAATGCAAAATCTATGATGTTTATGTTCAAAATGATCATCAAATTGTAAGAATTCCAGCAATGTAAATTATATTCTGGCCGGGTAATTTGTATGAATTTTATGAGCTAAAACAAATATCTTCAGTTAATAAAAAAAAAAAATATTCTTCACGACACTATCTGTCAATCAAAGTGCCCCACCTTGCCTCCCCCCCCTCTTCCAACCACACAGTCCGTCCCAACCCTCCCCCCCACCCCCCACCAATCCTCCCTTCAAGAGATGTTGGGTGAAAAAACTAAATTTTAACATTTAGTATTAAATAATACCTCAGATTAAAGTTAGGATAATATAATTGACATTGCTGGATTCCTTGTAAGACCAGGAATATTTTGAATATAAATGTCATGTATTTTGCACAAAAGATAACATATTTACTCAGAGTAAACATTACATCTAAAATTTGTATGTCTAATGCAAAATCTATGATGTTTATATTCAAAATGATCATCAAATTATAAGAATTCCAGCAATGTAAATTATATTCTGACCGGGTAATTTGTATGAATTTTATGAGCTAAAACAAATATCTTCAGTTAATAAAAAAAAAAAATATTCTTCACACGGTAACAGATGGTCGGTCCGTCCCTCCCTCCCCCCCACCTCCCACCAACCCTCCCTACCAGATGTGTGGGAAAACCAGAATATTTACCTTTTTAGTAATAAATAATACCTCAAACTATAGTTAGGATAATATAATTGACATTGCTGAATTCCTTGTAAGACCAGGAATATTTTGAATACAAATGTCATATATTTTGCACAACAAATAACATATTTACTCAGAGTAAACATTATATCTAAAATTTGTATGTCTAATGCAAAATCTATGATGTTTATATTCAAAATGATCATCATATTGTAAGAATTCCAGCAATGTAAATTATATTCTGGCCGGGTAATTTGTATGAATTTTATGAGCTAAAACAGGCAGGCAGGCAGTCAGGCAGGGTGGCGGGTAGGGGGTGGGGCGAATCTAAAAATAGCTCTCGAGCCGGACACTCTGCGCGTATATGTGGAAAAAACCCGCGTTAAGTGAAAGTTCAGCTCTGGCGAGGCACCGCGTATACGTGAAATCGCGCTAAGCGAAACCGTGTTAAGCGGGGTATTACTGTACTTATGTGTATGTGGAATACTATATACATACATATACACTTTTACTGTTAAATCACTACTGTAATGTGATACAGGTGATTAATTTTTATCTCTTGTGCAGAATACATGACGTTTATATTAAAATTATTCACTGTTTTACAAGGATTCCAGCAACGTCAGCAGATGGGGGAGAGAGAGGGTGCGAGGGGGCGTGGGGGGAGGGGAGGTAGTATGTGTGACAGTTGGCACAGGCCCAGGTCTAACGCGTGTATATTTATCAGTTCTTAGGTGACTAAGCTTCTCTCTTATAAAAATCCAGTAAAATGACCTGGGTGAATATAATTAACATAGCTGGGATTCTTGTAACATACTGATTAATTTGAATATAAACGTGCTATAATTTGCACTAGACAAAACAATTTTAGTACTGTAATCAAATTAGTACATGTGCACTCCAGCTTTGCACTGAAGTCATTTATTTCTATTACATTTCTTTTAGTATAGTGTGTACATGTAAATGGATGAAAATAAATGAAGAAATCTGTGTGAATCTACACAAAAATACAGTTGTAAAACTTTTTTATAAAATGTACTGCAGTACTGTACACTAATGTACAACAATTTTTATCTCTTGAGTAAAATATATGACGTTTATATTCAAATTGTTGGCTGTCTTGCAAGGATTCCAGCAATGCAAATTATAATCTAACTTTAGTCTGAGATATTATACAAGATAAAAACTGTAAGCCTAAAAGCCTGGCTGGGGGGAGGACTGACGGCTCCGCCACCCAGCGAGGGGTGGGGGGGTTGAGGTGATAAGTTTGAGGCAAAGGTCTCTGTGTGTTTATTTAACAGTCCTACTAAGCTTCTCTCATTTTAAAATGCCAGTGATATGACCTCGGAAAATATAATTAACATAGCTGGGATTCTTGTAAGATACTGATTTATTTGAATATAAACATGTTGTAATTCACACTAGACATAACAATTTAGTTCCGTAATTCGCACTAGACACAACAATTTTAGTACCGTAATCAAATTAGTACATGTGCACACCAACTTTGCACTAATTTATTTTATGTTTCTTTTAGTATGGTGTGTGCATGCAAATGGATGAAAATAAATGAAGAAATTTATGTAAATCTACCCAAAAATACAGTTGAAAAACTTTATATTATAAAATGTACTACAGAATTGTTCACTAATGTACTACATTTTTTATATCTTGAGGAAAATATATGACGCTTATATTCAAATTAATCTCTCTTTAGTCTGAGATATTATATAAAATAAACATAAAGATATCACCAATCTGGCGTTTGTTTGTTTGTTTATTTGAGATAAGATTTGACAGTTGTCGCTGAAGGCCTGCCTGCGTGTTTATTTATCATTACTTAAGACGTTAACCGAAATGGACGTTGTCCGATCATCATAGAAACTTTGTACAGTGACCCCTCGTTTAACGAACGCCTCGGTTAACGAAATTTCGGTTAACGAACTGCCTTCCATAAGGATCTTCAATTCGGTTAACGAATTTCTTACGAACCGACCTCAACATGTTTTCGCTTGCACTGACCAGGCAACCAGCTTTAGTATCAGTCCGCCAATACATTAATCGGTTCTAGGGCTTAAATTCCTTACTATTTTAGTAAATATCAAGAAGTTTATACTATTCAATAATTTTAAAAGTTTAATATTAAATTTTTTAGTCATTTTAACAATTATTGAACATAATTGAAGGTAAAGTGACTAGTTTAATGCGCGGCATCCAGCCTCTTAACACAGCAAACAGGCGTTAGTCTCTCTGTTTTCACTGGAGGTAACATCTTGCTTGAGACTCTCTTCAACTAAATGCTTTTTTTCTGTGTTTCCAAGCAAATTATTGGTCATTTTGAAATATATTTTACATATTGACAATATATAATGCAGTGCAGTGTTGATTTAAAGAAAATAATCTTGAATTACACCAAGAGAGCTAAAATTTTATGGGTGAAATGGCGCCATGGGGTGACTTCTCTTCCACCCCAATGCCTTCTCTTCTTCCTTCTCCTCCACCCCCATTCTAAATCCCATCATCATCATCATCATCATCCAGGAGCCTTCTACAAATACACCTCAAAGTAAGTGAACTTTTCTACCATTTTTGTTGAATTTAGGAAATTTTCGGTGAGCTGGAACCAATTACCCAAAAACCCATTGAAACAATGGTTTCGGTTAACGAACTTTTCGGTTAACGAACGACCTTCTGGAACGGATTGAGTTCGTTAACCGAGGGGTCACTGTATTTATACTTACGTGTGTGGAATACTATATACGTACATATACACTTTTTCTGTTAAATCACTACTGTAATGTGATACTGGTGATTAATTTTTATCTCTTGTGCAAAATACATGACGTTTATATTAAAATTATTCACTGTTTTACAAGGATTCCAGCAACGCCGGGCAGATGGGGAAGAGAGAGGGAGGGAGCGAGCGAGGGTGCGTGGGGGGAGGGGAGGTAGTACGTTTGACAGTTGGCACAGGCCCAGGTCTAACGCGTGTATATTTATCAGTTCTTTTGTGACTAAGCTTCTCTCTTATAAAAAGCCAGTGAAATGACCTGGGTGAATATAATTAACATTGCTGGGATTCTTGTAACATGCTGATTAATTTGAATATAAACATGGTATAATTTGCACTCGACAAAACAATTTTAGTACCGTAATCAAATTAGTACATGTGCACTCCAGCTTTGCACTAAGGTTATTTATTTCTATTACATATCTTTTAGTCTGAGATATTATATAAGATAAAAACTGTAAGCCTAAAACCCTGGCTGGGGTGGGTGGGAGGGAGGGACGGATGGACGGAGCCAGCCAGCTAGCGAGGGGTTGAGGTGATAAGTGTGAGCTGAAGGTCTGTGTGTGTTTATTTAACAGTCCTACTAAGCTTCTCTCATTTTAAAATGCCAGTGATATGACCTAGGAGAATATAATTAACATAGCTGGGATTCTTGTAAGATACTAATTTATTTGAATATAAACATGTTGTAATTCGCACTAGACATAACAATTTTAGTGCCATAATCATATTAGTACTTGTGCACTCCAGCTTTGCACTAAGGTCATTTATTTCTTTTACATTTCTTTAAGTATGGTGTGTGCATGTAAATAGATGAAAATAAATGAAGAAATTTATGTTAATCTACCCAAAAATACAGTTGAAAAACTTTATATTAAAATATGTACTACAGTACTGTATACTAATGTACTAAAATTTTTATCTCTTGAGCAAAATATATGACGTTTATATATAAATTATTCGCTGTCTTGCAAGGATTCCAGCAATGCAAATTATATTCTGCTGAATTTAGTCTGAGATATACAAGATAAAAACTGTGGGCCTAAAACCCTGGCTGGGGGAGAGGGAGGGAGCCAGCCAGGGAGGGAGGGGTGGGGGGTTGAGGTGATATGTTTGACAGCTTGAGCCGAAGGTCTCTGTGTGTTTATTTAACAGTCCTACTAAGCTTCTCTCATTTTAAAATGCCAGTGAAATGACCTAGGAGAATATAATTAACATTGCTGGGATTCTTGTAAGATACTGATAAATTTGATAAACATGCTGTAATTTGCACTAGACATAACAATTTTAGTACCGTAATCAAATTAGTACATGTGCACTCCAGCTTTGCACTAAGGTCATTTATTTCTTTTGCTTTTTTTTAGTATGGTGTGTGCATGTAAATGGATGAAAATAAATGAAGAAATTTATGTAAATCTACCCAAAAATACAGTTGTAAAACTTTATATTATAAAATGTACTACAGTATTGTACACTAATGTACTACAATTTTTATATCTTGAGCAAAATATATGACGTTTATATTCAAATTATTGGCTGTCTTGCAAGGATTCCAGCAATGCAAATTATAATCTAACTATAGTCTGAGATATTATATAAAATAAACACCTTAAAGCATAAAGTTATTACGAATCTTTTGTCTGGGAACACAAGTAGGGAGGTAGCCAGCGAGCATGGGAAGAGGGGGGTAGCGGGAGGGGGGGGGTGACAGAGTGTCTGGTGTTTGTTTGTTTATTTGAGATAAGATTTGACAGTTGGCACTGAAGGCCTGCTTGTTTATTTATCATTACTTAAGAATGACTAAGCTCTTCTCATAATTTGCCACCCAAATGACCTGGGTGAATATAACTTACATTGTTGGGATTCTTGTAAGATAGTGATTTATTTGAATACCTGTATAAACAATCTATATTTGCAATAGACATAACAATTTGAGTACCATAATTATTTAGTACATATACAGTACAGGTTTGCACTTAGGTCCATTGTTAACCGAGGGACCACTGTATTGCAGTGTACTTGTACTGTACAATATTGACTAAATTCACTAGATGACGTACACAACTAATGGTTGGTAAAACTTGTCAAATAAGTGAGTGTCAAGTCTGTCAGTATGAGTGGCACGTGTGAGTGCTTGTGTCCCCCATCATAGGAGTCCGTTTTCTCTCGCTTTAGAACGCCTGAGTCCGTTTTCTCTTAATCTTAGAGTGCAGTGCACCAGAGACTTCGTTATTCCTTAGTAATGACACAGAATTTGAAATTGTAACCCCAATTGCAACTGGGATTGCAATTGTTGAGGCAACTAGATATGTCTGATTACAGCAAATGTGTTATTGTCAATTTGTAGGTGAAAGATTTTATCCTCAATAGACGTAGGTTAACATTACACCTGGAGGCAAATGCTTACTAAAGCCTAAGGAAGGATATTCCTTTAACACATAATATCTGACCAGTATGGGAAGGATCATCGTGTCTCCGTCAGGGGGTCGTGGAGTGGTGGTCCAGCAGGCGTCACGGAAGTTTTTTTTTTTGGGGGGGGGGGGGGAGCACGGGCGTATATGCGATCGGACGTTGTTCGGTTGGACGTTAACCGGCGCATGACTGTACCTCCCATCCGTGAGGGACGGAAAATACCTCCCAGCTATGAGGGACGGGAATTGCCTCCCAGCCGTGAGGTAAGGAAAATACCTCCCATCCGTGAGGGACGGAAAATGCCTCCCATCCGTGAGGGACAGAAAATGCCTCCCAGCCATGAGGGACGAAAAATACCTTTACTGACCTTCAATGTGCAGCGCTGCCGCTTGTAATAAAAATAAAACTTCCACACGTTTATTGCATAAATCTTTTTTTAGGCTCATTTGTTATGCTGCTACAATCATATTATTTTTGTATATACATGGCTGCAAGACTGACCAGAAGTACAGTACTGTGACAGGACTGGGAGCCAGTAGGCTTGACAAAACTACACTAGCCCAGGATTTAAATGTTAAGTAGGCTTGTAAATGAGTTGAGTTGCCACTTTTACAAGTATTTCTTGTTTTCTTAGGTCATTTTGGGATTTGGGCGCCATAAAACAAAAAATAAATTTTTCCTGACCAGGGGGGTATGATGTACACTCGCACCAAAAAGTATATGTGCAGGGTGAGATCGACGACTTCCGAAATGATGCGTATACACTGTGATATGTCGGGAAGGTTGGTAAGTGTATCCTCATAACCCCCCCCCCCCCCTCCCCACTAGGTGTTGCCATATGGCTGACAATCAGTGTATTTGTTTCCTTTTTTCGGATTGTTGCTTTGTGTCGATTGAATGATGAGCGAGGGTTCGGTCTCGGTGTACGTGGGTATAAAACAGAGGCAATTTGAAGCAGTGGAGATCTACACATGCCAGACGACATGGAAATCTCAGAGGGAACACGAGGAGCTATTATTGCCCTTGATAACGAAATGTTCAGCGTCACAAATATTAGCCGGCGGGTTGGTATCTACAGGAACACCGCTGCATGATGGATTCGGCGATACAGTCGACCCTCGTTAATTCGGACTAATAGGGGGGGGGGGGGAGGGTGTCCGTTTTAGCCGATTGTCCGAATTAACCGATTTAGGTTGGGTTAGGTTAGGTTAGGAAATATAGTACCGTATATACACTGTACGCTGAATATGATACACAGTACCAAAAATACAGGAAATACTGTACTGTAAACATCATATAACTAGCTATATAAAACATCACAATATGTCAATTTCATTTACCTTTGGTAGATGACAGATGAGCTTGATGTGGTGGAGGTGGGGGGTAGAGGTGATAACGTGTTATTCGGAGTCAGTAGAGCTATGATGCTCCATTGGTCCTTGTTCCCCACTCGTAGAAGGCTGAGGTGACTGAGGATGGCCTGAGTCAGCAGCAGGCTCAACAGCTGCTGCAGGGTTGGGACGAACTGGCTTGAAGAATGAGTCTAGTTTCAGTTGTTTACCTTGATGATGCTGCCTCTGGATAGTGAGTTCCCTAAGGGCTCTAATATGTTGATAGTAATGCTGAATATCATCAGTTTCTGCTGACAATTCAATGTACGAAATGACATTATCAAGGGATTCTCGTATAAGAGAGTTTGGGTTTCTTGGGCAATGGTTCTTCGTCTTCCTCATCTTCACTATCTCTGCTGTCACCAACGAGAACTTCATCCTCTATTTCTTCTTCTGTTAAGAGTTGGTATCCAGGATCACCCTCTGTGTCTTCTAGCCAGTTTCTGATGTCATCTTCTGTGACATCATTTTTGCCCGCCCTCTTAAGGATATGATGAAAGTCCCTTGCCTCGAATCCTTCGAGATCATATTCTACCTCCACATTGTACAGAAGTTTTTTCCAAGCATTGGCTAGAGTGGTAGTGTTCAGTGCCTTCCATGAAGCTGCTAAGTTGAATATTGCAGACTTGAGGTTGTAGTTCTTGACGTTATGAACAGTTCTTTGTCCTCGTGTGTCTTCCGTAAGATCTTCTTCATCTTCTATAATAGGGTTGTCATACGTCCGTATTTTCCCGGACATGTCCTCCATTTAGGTCTCGAAATCTTCATCCGGAAGTAATTTTTAAAATTCTTCAAAAGTCCGGAATTTCAGCTTCCATCATTTTCTCTGCGGAAAAAAAAACACGAAACTGTAATGACGAGAGAGAGAAAGGGAGGGGGAGGGGGAGACAGAGAGAGAGAGAGAGAGAGAGAGAGAGAGAGAGAGAGAGAGAGAGAGAGAGGAGGCGGAAACCGTAGAGATCTCGTTCAGTTTTCGTCAGTTGATAAGTCACGTGTACTCCTGTATGGTGTTGTCAACTTAGCTGTCAAATATTTGATTGATAATGGGGTAGAAGTTGATGATGTTTAGTGTTTTGACCAAGGTAGTAACCTGAAGCAGTTTGTGGAAAATTACAAGAGTGATAAAGAATTTAGTAATCTGCCAACACATAAAAAGTGGACCAGATACTTTGAAAAATCAAAGAACTTCAATGCCACTCAGAATTGCTAAGAATTGCACAATTCTTCTTTGCTATATCATCTCACAATGCAAATGTAGAAAGAGTTTTTTCACTGATGCAAAGTCAATGGACAAAGGAAAGGAACAAATTGAGTGTTGAAACAATGAAAGGCATTCTGACTGTACAGTACAACTTCCGAGAAACATCTTGCAGTGACTTCTATACCTTTCTAAAGAGCAATCAGCCAATACTGAAAAAGATCCGATCTACAGAAAAGTATGCATGGGCACATAAAAGTCACACACACAGTGGGGGAAGAAGACTGCAGCTAAAGAAGATATTCAGCCTTAAGCAAAGGTAATTTTTTTTTTTTTTTTAAGATTTCTATACCATGTATGTTGTATATTAGCCTACCTTAAAAACACAATGCAATACAGTACACCGATACTGGTGTGTGTGTGTATATATATATATATATATATAATATATATATATATATATATATATATATATATATATATATATATATATATATATATATATATACAGTAGTACCTCGATTTACACGGTCAATTGAACCCACAGGTTACCGCGTTAAGTGAAATCTGCGTAAATGGAACAACAGAACATATGGGATTAATTCCAATAGAGACTGGCCCGACCCCCAAACTCCACTTTTTCCGACACAATACCTATGTTGTAGTAAAAATAACATCTAAATTTTATGATGGTATGCTCACACAATTAATATTTAAGAGAAATACAGTCGCCAGGTTAATGTCCAGTCAAATAATGGACTCAAATCCCCCCCCCCCCCCTCTTCCCAGCTCACTGGCCCCTACCTCTCTGAGAAATGATTGGGTGAAACTAGATTTTAACGTTTAGTAATAAATAATACCTCAGACTAAAGTTAGGATAATATAATTGACATTTCTGGATTCCTTGCAGGTCAGGGAATATTTTGAATGTAAACTTCATATATTTTGCACAAAAGATAAAATACTTGCTTTGTGTTAACCAAATTATTACATTACATCTAAAATTTGTATGTCTAATGCAAAATCCATGATGTGTATATTCATAATGATCATCATATTATAAGAATTCCAGCAATGTAAATTATATTCTGGTCCAGTAATTTGTATGAATTTTATGAGCTAAACAAATATCTTCAGTTTATAAAAAAAAAAAATATTCTTCACGACACTATCTGTCAATCAAAGTACCCCAACTTGCCTCTCCCCTCTTCCAACCGCGCCAGATGGTCGGTCGGTCCCAACCCTCCCCCCACCCCCCCACCTTCCCTCCCTACCAGAGAAATGTTGGGTGAAAAAACTAATTTTAACTTTTAATAACAAATAATACCTCAGACTAAAGTTAGGATAATATAATTGACATTGCTGGATTCCTTGTAAGACCAGGAACATTTTGAATATAAATGTCATATATTTTGCACAAAAGATAACATATTTACTCAGAGTAAACATTACATCTAAAATTTGTATGTCTAATGCAAAATCTATGATGTTTATATTCAAAATGATCATCAAATTGTAAGAATTCCAGCAGTGTAAATTATATTCTGGCCGGGTAATTTGTATGAATTTTATGAGCTAAATAAAAAAAAATTATACTTCACGCGTATATGGGTAGATGAACCGCGTAAAGTGAAAGTTCGGTTCTGGCGAGGCACCGCATATATGAGAAATCGCGTAAAGTGAAACCGCGTAAAGCGGGGTACAACTGTATACAGTAATACCCCGCTTAATGCGGTTTCGCATAACGCGATTTCGCATATACGCGGTGCCTCGCCAGAACCGAACTTTCACTTAACGCGGTTCATCTACCCATATACACGCAGAGTGTCTGGCTCGAGACGCTATTTTTAGATTCACCCCACCCGCCACCCGCTGCTCCCGCCTGCTACCTGCCTCGTGCCTCCTCCTCCTCCCTCCTTCCCCTCCCTCCTCCGCCTCCCTCCGCCTGGGCAAGCCGCGCTGTAAGGTTGCGCAGTGTGTGTCTTTGTTGCGTTATCACTGATGTCATATGACATATCGGACTGTGATTGGCCATGCATCCCTACCCTCCTCTCCTGCTAGCTGTAATTGGTTTAAAGTAATATGAAGTGTCCACTGGGGGATGGAGGGAGGGAGGAAAGAGGATGCTGCCGCGGTAGTTTCATCCCTCCAGGCCACCCCGTGTATACGTGCATCCATTGTTCTGTGAAATGGCTTCTGCCGGACCACCACCGCCACCAGAGAGAAACCTTTCTTTACCTGGACCCAGCCGCCCTAAGCCCAAGAAGACACACCGTGGCCTAAGCTACGAAGTGAAATACCAGATAATTCAAGATTTGGAGAAAGGAACACGTCAAGTTGATCTCGCGCGCCGGCATGGCGTCAACGAATCTACGATTCGCACTATTAAGAAGGATTCAGCCAAGATTAAAGAACACATGAAAATCACAAAGTGTGCAGGTGCTTCAATGATCAAGTATTGCCAGAACAGGGTGCTGGTAAAGGTGGAAAATTTGCTGGTGAATTTTTTGATTCATCAGGCGCGACGCAACATGGCGGTGGACACGCGCTCAGTGCAGGAGTACGCACGTGAACTGTACGCAGCAGTGTCACGTAAGCTGGGGATTGCAGAGCCCAAACCCTTCAATGCTTCCTCTGGTTGGCTGCATAGGTTTAAGAAGAGGAACAAGATCACCAACATCAACATTGGTGGTGAGGAAGCGTGTGCTGACCGTGTGGCGGCTAGAGATTTTCCTCCGTTCTTACGTGAGGTTATGGAGGAAGGACAGTACACTGACGACCAGGTGTTTAACATGGACAAATCTGGTCTTTTCTGTAAAAAGCTACCTTCCAAGACCTTCGTTGTCCAGTCTGCCAGCAAGGTAAGGGGTCGGAAGTTGCAGAAGGAAGGCATCACCGTCCTCTTTACCACCAATGCCTCCGGTACCTGTAAACCAAAGTTATCGGTGATTCACACAGCCCGCAAGCCTCACGCCTACAAGAATATGGACATGAACAAGCTTAATGTCCACTGGCTAACCGCACGTAAGGCGTGGATGTCCTCTTCTCTGTCCCTCTTCTGGTTTGACGACTGTTTTGTTCCCGACGTGAAGAAATTCTGCGAGCAACAGAATGTTCCATTCAACATTTTGTTGCTCCTTGACAACGCACCTGTTCAAAGTTTTATTGTTGTGTATTTATCTAGGAAACACCCATGTAAATTTTCTAGGAGATCGGTGCATGTTTGAGCCAGCACAGTCGGCTTTACAAAATAACAAGGAATATTATTATCGAATAA
Source organism: Homarus gammarus (assembly GCA_958450375.1). Classification (NCBI taxonomy): domain Eukaryota; kingdom Metazoa; phylum Arthropoda; class Malacostraca; order Decapoda; family Nephropidae; genus Homarus; species Homarus gammarus. Next base: position 320,808 of record CAUDMG010003304.1, on the reverse strand, counting down.
ACAAATTTAGTGGAATTTCTTTTATTAGACTTATAAGATATACTAACACCAAGCAAATGATCGATCATATCAATCTTAATACCCCTAAAACAATATTATAGATTAGTATGAAATACATTAATCCCAATAATTGCATTTCTAGGTTCAAGACCCATTTCTCTCAACCGGCGTACAATGAAAAAATGAAATACTACTACCTCGCAATGCCTGGAGTGTTTGAGGAGCGCCAGCAGGAGATGGCTGACTTCTTCCGTGAATCTCTAGCCCAACCATTTACACGTGGCTACTAGAAGGAGCTGGGAGAGCTTTGTAGAACTGTTGTACAAGAACAGGAGAATCGACCCAGAGGAATGTGAGTTCAGTATTGCTGGATATGACTCATTTACGAACCTTTCTCAAGAAACTTGCAAGAGGGGTGTGGTTATCTACGCTAGGCAAGACCTTAGAGCCAGCCAGGCTAGGGTACAGGGAGAGGATGTGTTTGAAGAGTCCAAGTGGTGTAAAATTAAATTAAAGGGAGGGGACTTACTTATCGTTGGGTGTATCTACAGATCCCCAAACTGTGGCCCACTAAATCAAAGGAACTTAAGAACCTTAATAAACAACCCGGCGATGCTCAACCCTAGCTACCTCCTTATCATGGGGGACTTTAACTATGGCGACATCGACTGGAGAAACGGGTCCACCCCGAATGACTTGAATAACCCTGTTACTCCTTTTGTAGAAACTCTGAGAGATAATTTTCTGTTCCAACATGTTAGAAACCCGACACATTACAGAGGGGAGCAAACACCCAAGCCACTTGACCTCATCATAACAAACGAGGAGGGTATGGTGGCCAAACTGGAACGCCTTACCCAAATTGGCACCAGTCACCATATAGTGTTGTCATTCAGATTTAACTGTTACCTAGTTCAGGATAAGGCCAGGCCAAGGTGCAAATATTACAAGGGAAATTACAGCAGGATGAGGGAAGAGATGAGGGGTATCAACTGGCCTGACTTGTTAAGATACAAGATCGCAGACACTACGCTGAATATCATAACTAGTAAAGTGACCCATTTGATCGATAAATATATACCCAAGACCAAACCCAGTGCTTTTAGGAATACGAGGGGATCCCTACGCATGAACCATGCGGCGGTCGACAAAATTAAGAAGAAAACCCAGAAATTCAAGACATGGGTTGGGTCAAACGATGAGCAAGACAGGAGGATGTGTGCAAGAGCCAGAAACCAAGCAAAGATAGAGTGTAGGAGGGCTGAGAAGGAGTTCCAGAGGCTGGTTGCAAGCGAAGTCATTTCAAACCCAAAGGCGTTTTACCGCTATGCAAAGTCGAAATTAAAAACGTGAGTAGGAGTATCAGACCTGAGGCTGGTGGATGGTAGTTATGCAGATTCTGACCAGGATAAAGCTGAGGCATTGAACAGCTTCTTTTCCTCAGTGTTCACAAGAGAGTATGCAACTAACCTTCCTGCGTTTGAGGACAGACGGTTCGACACAGCACTGACCCACATTGTGTTCACAGAAGAGGGTATTAGAAATAAACTGTCCAGGCTAAAGGTCTATAAGAGTCCCGGACCTGACATGGTGCATCCTAGAGTGCTAAGAGAGTTGTACAACGAGCTTGCAGAGCCCCTGAAGATCCTGTTTTGTAAATGCCTGGATGAACAAATGGTCCCCAGTGAATGGAAAGTGGCTTATGTGAGTCCTATCTTCAAGGGCGATCGTCACTCCACGAACAACTGTAGACCGGTGAGCCTGACCAGCATAATATGTAAAGTACTTGAGAGTATTATCAGAGATGCCGCAATGGAACATCTAATAGGAAACAACCTTGTAAAAGATTGCCAACACGGTTTTATGCCGGGGCGCTCCTGCTTAACACAATTGCTCAAGGTATTGGATATTTGGACCCATATTCTGGAACGGGGTGGTAATATCGACAATATTTACCTAGATTTTTCTAAGGCTTTCAACAGTGTACCCCACGAAAGGCTGAAAATCAAACTGGAAGGGTACGGAATTCGAGGAAATGTCCTAGCGTCGATAGAAGACTTTTTACATGACAGAAAGCAGTGTGTGGTGATTAATGGCACAAAATCGTCATCTGTACCTGTCACAAGTGGGGTACCACAGGGCAGTGTATTGGGCTCACTGTTGTTTGCTTCATAAATGACATGCCTGACGTTGTACACAAGTCCATACAAATGTTTGCCGATGACGCCAAGTTATTTCGGGAAATTAAGAACCAAGCGGACTGTGAAGAACTGCAGAAGGACCTCTGTGGGCTCCAGGAATGGTCAAAGAAATGGCTGCTGAGATTCAGTGTCACGAAGTGTAAGAGGATGCACCTGGGGCGTACCAACGGTAAGGAGGCGTATCATATGTCCCAACAGGATGAAGAAACTGCACTAGTTGAGAGTGTGTGTGAGAAGGACCTAGGTGTGTATGTTGACAATGAGCTGAAGTTCTCGGGCCATTGCGAGAAGAAGGTAAATCAGGCAAATAAATTATTGGGTCTTTTAAGAAGGTCGTTCAGATATCTAAACGGTCCGTCCCTCGAAACGATCTTCAGGAGTGAAGTGCTTCCCTATCTGGAGTACTGTCACCCCATCTGGTCCCCGAGATATGCTAGAGACTGTCAGTTGGTTGAAAATGTTCAAAGGAGGGCCACCAGACTGGTGCTTGCACTTCGACACCTCAGCTACCCTGAGAGATTGGAGCGCCTGAACTTGCCTAACTTATACTACAGACAGGCAAGGGGGGACCTAGTTGAGGTGTATAAGCATCTCAGGGGGCACTACTCAGTTGAGTGCCCTTACTTGGAGCTGGTGGACGCTCGCCCCACAAGGGGTCACAGCTCAAGATTGAAGAAGCCGCAAGTCCAGAAAACCGTGAGGGCAACTTTTTCGGAGTGAGGGTTGTAAACTCTTGGAACAATCTACCAGAGAGTGTTGTGACGGCACCATGTGTGAGCTCTTTCAAGACAAGACTTAACCAACACTGGAGCGGGTTCAGGTACATTCAGGAGCCAGTGCATGCCCAGTATTTGCCAACAATGTGCCCAGGCGGCTAGCGAGCCGATCTTTTGGTGAAGAAGATAAATGAAAAGTAAAAGTAATCAGAGACGTGACCGATCGCCCAAGCGGCTAGCATGCCGATCAGTGGCGAAGAGGATAAAAGTAAAAGTAAAAGTTGTCTGCTGCTTGTAACTAAAGGATCTGAGCTAGTGAATTTCACGATGGTCTACCCCGGCGCACTTCACAAAGCAAGGTGGATGGCTAAACTGTTCTATACCCTCAAGATTGTTCTTTTGTCAGGCCAGATCAAAGAGCAGTTTCCCAAAGCCGAGGTTGTGACTAAAAGTCAAATCAGCAAGTTAGAACGGTTTGCTGTGTTCACTGTCGCTGTTTATGTCCCATGGTGGATTGTTTGCCCCGTTCCAGCAAGTGCGCCACTGAATGACTTGAATTTGATCGAAACCTTGGCTGAATTTGCCCCATATGACGCCACAATAGTTGACAAAGCACATGTGGCACTCGGTAGACACACTTGGTACCTAACTGAGGAGTTGGCCCCACTGGCTTTGTTCTCGTCCCAAGTACAAGAAAGGACAAAAGAGGAACTGAGGAAGGCCCTTCTTTGCCATGAAGGCACTGAAGTTACTAAGAGAGTGGGGCTCAATCATGGGGGCTATGGAAAGCCATATCTTCCCCCTGTCCCAGAAAGTGGCACTGCCCTGGTGGACCTAATTGGGCCTGACTCAAGCCGGTTCTTCACCATTTTAGGCATGCCCTATCAGTTTCTCCACAGTCCAGCCAGTGAATGGGCAGATCATGACGACTACCTGAACATGAAACGGGTTGTGGACAAGCTTCAGGTTGTCAATGAGGCTGCAGAGCGTGGTGTAAAAATTTGCCATGACTTTCTTAATGTTGCCAGGGATGAGGAGCGCTTTCAAGAAGTCCTTCAAGTAGTTGAAAATGACAGACTCCGCGTTCCTAATCAGCGCAGACGATCATCTGTTTCCCAACAGAAATCATGATTTCTTGCTCCAGAGAAATAATACCTTGTGAATATATGATAAAACCCCTTAATGTACCATGAGAGAATTAGAATGATTAACTTTTTTGTGTTTGTGATAACAGCTTTTAATTAAGACAGGCAAATGGTTTGTGTTAATATCCCTTATGGTTGTGTAATCTCTTATATAGGCGCGTATGCCTATAAGCAAAATCACTATTTTCCAAATTGCTGGTGCATACTCAAATATGCATGAATCTTCAAAAAATTGCACGTGGGTATTTTTTTGTCAATCTGCAACACCAAAATTTTGAACAGCATTGTAGGACAAAGTTGGGGCAACTGTCACACCCTAATGCACGCAGGTGGTGTCGGTCAACTGGCGGATGTTGGCCCTGGTCGGTTCACTGGCCAGAAGTATGTTGAAGTATTAGAGGACGTTCTTCTACCATCTGTTGAAGCATTACTTTTCCAGTAGGGAGAACCATTCTATCTCGTGCAGGACAACGGCCCCATTCATACGTGTCACGCAGTTCGGGAGTGGTTTGGGCGACATCCATATATCACACTTCTCCCACATCCACCCGGATCTCAACCTGATAGAGCATGTATGGTCGGCTATGAACAAATACAACATTCCTTCAGCGGGACGTCACCCGATTCGAGACTATGTCCTCACCCGTGCCTTGGAGGCATGGGAGTGGCTTCGAGGTCCTAAAGGACTTGACCTGACATCTAAGCTTGTAGCATCAATGCCCTGCAGGTTGAATGCCGTTATAGAAGCAGGTGGTGGTTACACCAAGTTCTAATATAATAAAAGATATTTCACTTCCTATATATTTCACACACACAGGACCCAATATCAGATGTTACTCAATAATATGGGTGATAAGATAGCAGTATAACGTGACACAGCTGATTACGGGGGGGGGGGGGGGGGGGGGGTAAACAATTGGTAAATAAGCCACTACCTACCGGAAATCATTATCAAAGGGCCCGTAAAGTATTACATTTAGATTACACAATGTTCAGTATGTAATGACATTATGAAATGGATCAATATGTGGGTGCTTCTTTATTGATATTTGGGAGATTCGAAACGTGTGGAATGAGACAGACAAAATATATCTCCATACATCAACGGTCGCAGCTCACCAGGATTACAGGGCTGCCAACATATGGCAGGAACAACTCGCCTTTCCCAATACCTATCATCACTGGTCTCAAATTGTTCACACTACAGTATGCACCGATACTTCTTGTTACGAGTGTATGTATAATATTGTGACCTTTTACAGGTTAACCTAATGTACCCAAACTTAAAACTAACCAAAAATTTAGTAACCTCATAAAAGTAACCTAACCAAACTTAAACTAAACTAACCTAACTTAACCTAGCCAAAAATTTGCTAACCTAACCTAACCACACTTAAAACTAACCTAAAATTTATTACCCAAACCTAAAACTAGCCTAACCTAACATAAAATTAACCTAACCCAACTCCCCATACTGTTATAGTGTTTAATCATCAGGTGAAATACACAGATGTAGGGAGTGTTTAATAACATATCGAATGCACTTCAGGTTTACAGTCTTCTCCTGGAGTATGGCAAAGTGCTGCTGGCCCTCATGTCAAAACAACGACTGTCCCATTATCTGACACAACACCTCTCAAGCTGTATTGTCACACTCTCCATTCAGCTCCAAAAACTAAGGTGATTATTATTTTATTATCTTTTCTTGTTGGGGACACGGGAAGAATATCTGTCAATCTTCTTTAGTGTGTGTGTGTGTGTGTGCGTGCGTGCGTGCGTGCATGCTTGGTAAAAAGCCAGATGTAATCTCCTGTGCTAATAAAGAGTTTTTAAGGACATTGATATTTCTTATGTTGACAGTTACCAATTTCGTCTTGTGTGGGGTGTGTCAGACCCATTACTTGGCTGGCTTGTCCACCTGATATAACCCCCTTGACTTTCTTCTGGGTCTTCTGCCAGGGACGTCCTTTCAGATTTTGTTTAGGGGGGCAACACCATTACATGCAAAGAGTAAGGGTCAAAATCCTGCTCCATGGTATTTAGCATTGACCTTGGAAACCTTTGATGTGGTGACTGCATAATTAATTACTAAATTGTCAATAAATAGAGTACAGTACAGTGGTCCCTCGGTTAACGAGCACAATCTGTTCCAGCAGGTTGCTCGTTAACCGAAAATCTCGTTAACCGAAATCATTGTTTCAATGGGTTTTTGGGTAATTGGTTCCAGCTCACCGAAAATTGTCTAAATTCAACAAAAAAGGTAGAAAATTACACTTACTTTGAGGTGTGTATGTAGAATGCTCCTGGATGATGATGATGATGATGATGTGAATTTGAAGTGGGAGGTGAAGGAGAAGGGAGAAGAGAAGGAAGTGGAGGTGGAGGAGAAGCATTTTACTGCTTCTTGGAAGGTGAGTCACCTTCCATGAAAATGTCAGGAACCTCTGGACTGACAGATTCTCCACCATGAACATCCTCTCTCCTTCTTGAAGTGGAAGGCTGAGGGATAGCATCTTGTTCCCTCTGCCTTTTACTGAAGAAAGTGTCAATTGTGGTCTGTGGGGCATCTCTCCTCCTCATCATTAACTTATGTTTAAAGAAGGAGACCATTGTGTCCTCAACATGACACAAAGTTAGTTCAGATTTTTCCACATCTGGGTGCTTTGAAGCCAGTTCCCTGAACTTCTCCCAGTGGTAAGTCACGTCTTTCAACTCTGAAGTTGACATATGGTCATCACTTTCCATTTCCTCCTTACCATTGTCAGCCTCAAACATCTCATCCAGTTGCTTCAAGTCATCGGGAGTAAATTCCTCCTCATGAGACATCACAAGCTCTTCGACATCATCCTCTTCCACTTCAAGGCCCAATGACTGACCAATGGACACAATCTCCTGGTCCAACTCTGTGTCATCCTGAAATCCCTCAAAATCATGGACTACTGATGGCCACAGTGCTTTCCATGAAGAATTAAGGGATCTAGTGGAGACTTCTTGCCATGATGACACAATCAATTTTACAGCCTCCAGGATGTTGAATTGTGTCTTCCAGAACTGTTTCAGTGTTAGTTCAGGATCATTGGAAGTTGCCTGATAACACCTCCGAAACATTTTCTTCATGTACAACTTCTTGAAGCTGCTGATCACATTCTGGTCCATTGGCTGTATGATTGATGTAGTGTTGGGAGGCAAAAACAACACTTTCACAAAGTCAAATTGATACTCCAAAGTTCTGGCAAGTTCAGGGTCATGACCAGGAGCATTATCCATGAGGAGAAGAGACTTTAAAGGGAGTTTATTGGTGGTTAGGTAGCTCTTGACATAAGGGCAAAACACATCAACAGCCCATTCATTAAAGAGCTGTCTTGTCACCCATGCCTTACGGTTGGACTTCCAATAAACTCCAAGCTTTGCTTTTACCACTTTCTGTTGCTTGAACACCCTGGGGTTTTCAGAGTGGTAGACAAGCATAGGCTTCAGTCGGAAATCTCCTGAAGCATTGGCACCAAGCAATAGAGTGAGACGGTCTTTCATGGGTTTATGCCCAGGTAAAGAGGCTTCATCTCTGGTGATGAATGTTCTTTTGGGCATCTTTTTCCAGAACAGCCCAGTTTCGTCCACATTGAACACTTGCTGTGGAAGATAATTTTCTTCTCCCATCAATTCTTTAAATTCCACTAAAAACTTTGCTGCCCCTTCCTTATCAGCACTAGCAGCCTCACCATGCCTAATAACACTGAAAATGTCACTTCTTTTTTTTAAATTTTTCGAACCGGCCTTTGCTGGCCCGAAAATCTTCAAATTCTGTGCCTGAAGAACCAGGTTCATCTGTCTTTAAATGTTCGTAAATCTCCCTGGCTCTTTCACAAATGAATTCAGTAGAAACTGAATCACCTTTCATCTGTTTTTCCCTAATCCAGGTGAGAAGTAACCTCTCTGTTTCTGCAATTAGGGCTCTACCTTTAAACACTCTGGTAGATTTGTCTCTCACTTTCACTTCTTTAAATTTGTCGACACAGTTGATGTCGACATGCCATATTCTTTGCATTGCGCATTTGTTCTAATGCCTTCTTCATGTTTCTTCATAATTTCCTGCTTGGTTTGGATTGAAATCACTTTTCTTGATCTCTTAGGTCCCATGCTGGATTCAAACAATGTCAACACGTGATCTTTTAAGTTTAAACATGCTGTAAATAAAAAATATTTTCTTTAAAATAATACTGCACTGCGCTATATATTGTCAATATGTAAAACAAATTTCGAAATGACCAATAATTTGCTTGGAAACACAGAAAAAAAGCCTTTAGTTGAAGAGAGTCTCAAGCAAAATGTTACCTCCACTGAAAACAGAGAGAGACTAATGCTTGTTTGGTGTGTTAACAGGTTGGATGGTGCGCCAGAAACTAGTGACCTTACCTTCAATTATGTTCAATAATTGTTAAAATGACTAAAAAATTTAATATTAAACTTTTAAAATTATTGAATAGTAAAAACTTCTTGATATTTAATAAAATAGTCAGGAATTTAAGCCCTACAACCGATTAATGTATTGGCGGACTGATACTACAGCTGGTTGACCGCAAAGTGCAAGCGAAAACATGTTCAGGTCGGCTCGTAAGAAACTCGTTAATCTAGGGATTGCTTGTTAACCGAAGTTAAGAATCTTATGGGAGGTAACTCGTTAACCGAGGGACCACTGTATAGTACACTGGCTGTGATAAATAAATCCAATATTGTTCTTTTACTTATTAAGAGAACAATAACGATTCCAGCAAAGCAAACTTCTCTTTACCAACATGTTGAGTACGACTCTTGAATTGTTGATCAAATAATTGTATCAGCTAATATACTGACAAAAATAGTGAAAAAAATCGTCAGTTAACAAATCAGAATATTCAGAATAGGATACATCTTTGACATACTCAGTCTACAGCTAGTGGCTATTAACTGTTTTTACATCAGAGGGTAACGGCGATGCTTCAGTCGAGCAAAATTATCAACCAGTTCTTCCTTTTCGAATGATTTAACCATTTTCTGTTCATTAGCCATTAAAAGTAGTCTGGAAGGGCAGTCATCACCCGTTGTTCTCGGGTAATCTTTGACGCGTTTTAGCACTGAAAAATCTTTAATTGCTCGCAATAGTAACCGGAATGGCCAATAGTATTAGTAACAAATTGAGTACGTACTTCAGAAAAAGCAATCGGTAAAGCATTTAGATTTTGGTACATATCAAATAGGTCCTGAGGCTTCTTCTGATCTAAGAATACCTTTGCAGAATGCAGTTGTGAAGATAACATAACTGAATCAATGTGCGCACTGTAATATTTAGAAAACAAAGCACGCTTTTCTTCACCAAGGAATTGTTTTATTGAACATAAAAAGAGGAGATGGACTGCAGAAGATCAGTGTTATTGCTAAACCTCCGATCATATTCAGCTGTGCACCTATCAATTACTGATAAGTACAACTCTGACTTCAATTGGTCTTTTAAGCTGCTTCTCTGAACATTCTCTAGATATTTTGAATGCTTCCCAAGTGTGCTGTTTGACAGATAATCTTTCAAAGTACAGTCAGTTATGCTATAACGCGATAGTTGTGTTCTTGTAAAACATCGTGTTATAGAAATTCGCGTAATAGAAATAACATGGCTTTTGGAGAAAATAGGGTTAGGTGCAGATTACTCCAAATCGAAAATTTTTTTCCTAGTTAGCCTAACACAAAGGATAGCACAGTCTAAATAAATGTTACGTTCATATCTAATAATGAAATCATACAGTAAATGTATCACTTTACCTTGAAAAAATATGAATATAACTTGATGGGGGAGAAGGTTGATGTTGAGGAGTCATGCAGACAGGATTTGACAGTTGTCATCATCATCATCAGGTGCAGTTTTTCTTTAGGTCCTCATATATTGTTAAGGCTTTCTCTTTAATGGTGAGGAAGCTGGTCCCAGATCACTTTTTCGTTTGATCTTCTATCCAAACACTTTGGCCGTGATCTCACACTTTTGCTAGCACTCAAGGTTTTTCCAGCAATACAGCTTGCTTTAATCTTTGCTGCATTGTCTCTAATGGTGCGTAAAGTAGACTCCTTTATTCCCGTTGCATGCACAATATCACATGTTCTTTCCTTATTTTCAAAACAATTGACAACATCAAGCTTTTCTTCAAGTGTTATAGCCTTTCTTTTATGATCACCACCGGAAATGCGATCACCAGAACACTTCCCGGAGATATTCTTCTTTTCCATAGTCACAAAATTGGAGAAACAGTACCGTATATCTCGGCTTATAAGACGGAATTTGAACATTAAAAAAATCTGCCCAAAGTTAGGGGGTCGTCTAAATCACCAAGTATAAAATTCTTACCTCTTAAATATTGTGGTTTAGTGTGTACAGAGTGGTGATGGAAACATCGTAAGCCACTCACAAGGTCTTACCACTAATTATTTTATACTGAAACTTACGTTTGGCAAGCTGGATTCAAATTAAGATTACCGGTATATTAAAATAATAAAAATGTATTATAAACCTGTCTAATATACCGTAAAAGAGAATTATACCCCTGTAATAAACACAGCTATCATCACACGCCCCTCCCCATACCCCCCACATTTGCCAGTGAGGAGACAAGAAAGGGAAAGTGACCGCGAGATTGGGCTATTTTTAGCCGTGGAGGTGGTCAGTAATGCATATCGGTATATTTACTGATAATAATACTTCTCCTATAAATAATTAATTTAAAATTTATTTTTTTACAAGGAATATTCAGTAAATGACTGCATTAATTCTTGAAACTACTGACAGTTAAATACAGACGCTTAAGTGACGTCACTAGTGTTTACACTACACCAGCTGGTAACATTTGATGCCATTACTTGAAGTGAATTGGCCTTATTTTAAGTAACTAACCATAAATAAATACAAAAAGTAAAAAAAAGATCAAAAGTGAGAAATAATATACTGTATGTATGTTGTGTTGTCAAAGTTAGAGGAACAATTCAAACTGCAATTGTGTGTAAATGAGGCAGAAAGTCAGGTCAGCGCTGAACCTGGGACTTGGTCACAATTTTCGTGATGCCATATGGCAGCAGGGTCTACCATTAGACAACACATTATGCTTCCAATATCTTCCCAGGCGGTAATATCTACCTGTTTGGTAGCTGCCTACTACCTACACAATTTTTAGTAATATTACTTTGATACATGATAAATTAGACAATGAAAATAAACATCAAATTTACTTACCACGACGCTTCCCATTGGCAGCTGTAAGAAGAGGGGGAGATGGGCTATTTATAGCCCGTCTTTGTGTCTGAAGTGACCAGTACCCTAATGCACCATAAATAATTCATTTAACATATATGTTGTTTTATATATATATATATATATATATATATATAATATATATATATAATATATATATATATATATATATATATATATAATATATATATATATATATATACTTCATTTTTAGTCCATTTAACACGCGGACTTTGAACATATAATCAACGACCTCACCAGCAAGGAATCGAACCCTTGACCTACTGGGTGTGACTAGGGAACGCTTACCGGCTAGGCCACAAGGACACTAAAAGCAGTTCTAGACTCTGTTATATTTCACACAAAGCCTGTTCATCGAGCTGATGGCGCCGTGAACCTCAATGGGAAACTGCCCGTGCCACTTATGTGGTGTCAGTAGCATTTTACCGAATCCAGCTGGTATGAAACGCGAGGTACATATATATACTTCATTTTTAGTCCATTTAACACGCGGACTTTGAACATATAATCAACGACCTCACCAGCAAGGAATCGAACCCTCGACCTACTGGGTGTGACTAGGGAACGCTTACCGGCTAGGCCACAAGGACACTAAAAGCAGTTCTAGACTCTGTTATATTTCACACAAAGCCTGTTCATCGAGCTGATGGCGCCGTGAACCTCAATGGGAAACTGCCCGCGTGTTAAATGGACTAAAAATGAAGTATATATATGTACCTCGCGTTTCATACCAGCTGGATTCGGTAAAATGCTACTGACACCACATAAGTGGCACGGGCAGTTTCCCATTGAGGTTCACGGCGCCATCAGCTCGATGAACAGGCTTTGTGTGAAATATAACAGAGTCTAGAACTGCTTTTAGTGTCCTTGTGGCCTAGCCGGTAAGCGTTCCCTAGTCACACCCAGTAGGTCGAGGGTTCGATTCCTTGCTGGTGAGGTCGTTGATTATATATATATATATATATATATATATATATATATATAATATATATATATATATATATATATATATATATATATATATATATATATATGTAGGTATGTAGGGATGATGGATTAGTTGGAAGTGTATCCGTAAAGAAAAACAAATACAGTGGGGTATGCTATAACGAATCTAATTGGTTCTAGAACCTTGTTCGTTATAGCATTCGTTCGTTATAGGATTAATCCATTCCAGGTCCCCAAATACAACCACTTAACACTTTAAAATATAATATAAAATTGTAAAAATTGTAGAAAAGTGCATAAATATGCATCTAAACCCCTGAAATAAAGAATATCATTAATACTTGTAATAAAAAAACAATAAATTAGTAAAAAAAAAAAAAAAAAAAAAAAAAAAAAAAATTTTAAATAATGTTCGTTGTAGGAGTTTCGTTCGTTATAGCAGTCTCAATTTTATAGGTAAAACCGTTTGTTATAGGAATATTCGTAGTAGGATCCGTTCGTTATAGCATAGCCCACTGTATTTACTTTATACGCTACGTCAATGTTTGGCAACTATAGTTTCCGTCACGACAATATTCTCATTAGGCTGGGTCGGGGAGTGAAGCTCTCCTCACTGCATTGAATATTATTTATCACTACGCGTCAAAGAGTACATTACAAATCATACTAGCATAAAAACACACTGAGTGAAGCTCTGTAATTATCGCAATATTAAGTAACACTAACCACCGATTTCGAAGCATAACTCACGGCACAAAACATATGGGGATTGGTGGTCACACTGGGCGGTGCGAGGCGGGTGGAGGCGGGGCGGGTGAGGCGGAGCGGGTGAGGCGTAGTTAAGTGTAGTGGGGAGGAGCCGAGGTGTGGTTGATCGGGGCGGGGCACGGAACGGCGGGGCGGGGCATGGAACGGCGGGGCACGGAACGGCGGGGCGGGGCAGGGCGGGCAGGGATGGGAGGAAGGGTAAGGAGGGTGAGGTGAGGATTAGGACAGGGAGGAGGATGTAGGTTAAAAGACATGTTAAGTTATAACAGTTAGTACAGACACCGCTTTCATCACTGAAACACAATTTCTACGTTCAACACTGACCAACAATCAAACTGCACTTGGGCTACTGAAAATGTCACAGATCGCGGGGGACACTGAGAAATCACGTTAAGCACTGAACATATTTCTAGAAAAAATTTGCGCATACCACGACGAGAGACATTTACTTGAGCTGTAACGGTGACACACTAGGACACTTTTCACGCTACTATGCAGGAACTCCTTATCACGCACTTTCGAACAATACTCAAACAACGAGCCAGGTGTTATGGCTAAATAAGGGAGGGCATGGGCTTACGTTAAGTACACTGTTACCAATAACAAGGGACGAGGAGGGCGTGAGTTAACGTTATAGTACGCTGCCACCAATATAATGAGGCACTCTGATAAGAAGATTACATATAGGTAGAATATTGATAGTATAAGAGTATAAAAGAGAGGAAGATTTTGGTAGCGTGGCCGTGATAGTTATTTACTCTCTGGACTTACACTTATCGCATCTTATACGTCAATACACATCTATTACGTCTTAAGGGCGACTTCTCAAACACCGCTTCGTTACAACTCTTTATTAATTACGAACATGACATGGACACATTAATAACACCTTCTATTGAAGTTACTAGGACATTATATTTACGTTACTAGGACATCATATTACGTTACTAGACACTGATTCTCGGACACGAACATGAAATGAATACACTTCCCACGTAAGTAACTCATCCCATGGAAAGCTCTGACAAAAACTCACGTGACCTAGGGGAGGCCTAGCAGGTGGTCCTGGGTTGTCTCTATGGGAGACTGCTTAGCTGGGCACCGGTGTGTCGAGGGCAACTCGCTCCTGACCGGAGGCGGCTTGCCTCCGGCCCCTGACTTCTCTCGAGCAAGACTGGGGACGTGGTAGCTGGCCCTTCTTGGTTACAAGACACACTTTCTCTCTGTCTCTCTCTGGGCAGAGGGAGGACTAGGACGTCCTATCTATTGGGAGGCGAGCCGTCAGGTTGAGCTGATTGGGGGGGGGGGGGGGGGGCGAAGGGTCTCCTTACATTTGCCCTCGCTAATGTAGGGTCAGGTCTGGACTTTTTCAGAGACTATAAGTTGTATATTCTGGAGAAATCTTCAGATGGGGCCGTGTGACATGAGAGGCCCTGGTTGATTTGTGGCCCCTTGACTTGGGCTCTAGGGTTACATTTGACCTGGCTAATGTGAGGTCAGGTCTGGACTTTTTCTGCGGTGTAGGTTATTGTGTATATTGGGAGAGAGTCGGCCGGTGCCTTCTTACATGTTTGTTGGGGCCGTGTGACATGGGAGGGGAGCCAGTTGATTTGTAATTCCTTGAGTGGTTGCGAGGGGTACCCTTACATTTGACCCCTCTAATGTCGGGTCAAGTCTGGGCTGTTTCTGAGATGTAAGCTGTGGTCTGACAACCCATCACTACATATATATATATATATATATATATATATATATATATATATATATATATATATATATATATATATATATATATATATATATATATATATATATATATATATATATATATATATACCGTATACCCGTGTATAGCACGAGTTCTTAAGACCAAATTTTTTGGCAAAAAGTTGGGGGTCGACCTCTATACGGGTAATAGTTTCGTTAGGTTGAAAAATATTTACCAGTAACTACCAGTAAACAATGGAAACGACGCACCAACGCACCACCAGCTGTGAGTGTCGGTACAGTTGCCAGGGCAGATCTCTTGCGTCATCATAGCAAGCCCAAAGTAGCCAAATGCATGGTATGGTATGCACAGGAGGATGTAAAACATAAAGTATACACGTGGGCTAATCGTGATGACATAATATGATGTGAGTCAGATCATCTACACTCAGTTGCCAGTTTCAAAATTTTCCTTTTAAAATTTTAAGTTACCGAGTATTTCTTTTCCCAAATCGTTTTACAATACTGTAGGTAAAACAGTATACTATTGTGCAAACCCCACAGAAAAAAAATTAACAAATGGAGACACCAAAAATGTAAAAAAAAAAAAATGCTGTCTGACTTGCAACACTGTTGGTAGGGTCAGGTGGTTCTAACGGTACCTGCCAGGACCCGGTAATCAAATTTATAACAATATCTAACCTCAATTACTGTAGTTTATCTGATGTAGGCAATATGAAGTAAAAAATACCAGTTAAAGTGAGAAATTGGAAGAGAATAAACAAGAATGATGTTGGGCTATTTTTGGTTGGGCTGATGGAGAGAGTACCAGCTGTTTGGTCTTTTTTGGCGGGAGAGTCACGCAAATATCCGTACTGGTATTTGTTTGGTGTGTTCTATATTTTTAAAAATGAATACTTGTAAATTAAAAGTACCGTAACATTGTATTATATAAAAACTTGTCATATTTCTGGAAAATAAGAAGCAAGAAAATAAGAATACACCGGTAAACACAATTTCAACGTACGCTAAAATTAAAAGCTGCTTAAGAAGGGCCGATGCAAAAACAAAGCCTCCGCGACCAGGGCTCTGCCGTATCAGCTAGACGGTACACGTGTTTTTCGAATCGTTTTCAGTTAAAAAACTTTTACATCACAAGTGAATTAGGATAGAATATTATTGTAATATAACAGTTTTTAACTGAAAACCATTCGAAAAGCGATTACGGTAACATCTTTTGAACGAAAGAAAGCGAGTTTTTGTCACGATTTTATCCCACTTTCCACTATAATACGTACGTCATTTCAGCAAAAATATTACATTTCCATATTCTCAGAAATAAATAGTAGTTTTGCTGAAACGTGATGTATTTCAATGTAAATTAGGATAAACTACATGAAAACAAAAGACTTTACCTAACCTTCCGATGTTCAAGATATGTTACTCGTATTTTTAATAGTTTTCGGTTAAAATACTGTTATATTAGTGATATTCTATTCATACTGTGGTTGATATAATACCTTCACGGAAATGTAATATTTTTTGCTGAAATGACATACGTATTACAGTGGAAAGTGGGATAAAATTGTGATGAAAACAATGACTTTGGCTTTCTTTCGTTCAAAAGATGTTACCGTAATCACTTTTCGAATGGTTTAGTTAAAAAACTGTTGTATTATATTACAATAATATCCTAATTGACTTGAATAAATATTACGATACCATATTTCTGAATATTTTCATTAAAATCCATCCAAATCATTTTCTTTGTCATCGTCTGCAGCACCAAACAGCTTCTCCCAGTCCTCTCCTTGAACAGGGCTAGAGGGTACGTGTTTTTCGAATCGTTTTCAATTAAAAAACTGTTACATCACACGTATATTTTACCTAAACTGCGCCTGAATGAATATATTCTCGGAAATAAATAGTAGTTTTGCTGAAACGTGATGTATTTCAATGTAAAATAGGATAAAATACATGACGAAAACAAAAGACTTTACCTAAGCTTCCGATGTTCTTGAGATGTTACTCGTTTTTTTAATAGTTTTCGGTTAAAATTCTGTTATATTACAATGATATTCTATTCATACTGTGCTTGATATAATACATTCACGGGAATGTAATATTTTTGCTGAAATGACGTACGTATTAAAGTGGAAAGTGGGATCAAATCGTGAAGAAAACAATGACTTTCGCTTTTCTTTTATTCAAAAGATGTTACCGTAATCGCTTGTCGAATGGTTTAGTTAAAAAACTGTTGTATTACAATAATATTCCCTCCTAATTGACTTGAATAAATACTTGAATGGAAATATACAATATTTTTGTTGAAACTACCCGCGTTTCAGTGTAAAGTGTCGTGATAATAAATGGTAAACAAGTTTATAGGACGTAGTGTTTCTCTGAAGGTTTTGTTGTTCCTTTACCCTCAAAAACGTGGGTCGACCTATAAACGAGGAATATCATAAATTAACGATTTCTTGGTCATAAAATCGGGGTCGACCTATATACGAAGGGGGGTTATAGACGAGTATATACGGTATATATATATATATATATATATGTATGTATGTATGTATGTATGTATGTATGTATACAGTTGTACCCCACTTAACGCGGTCAATAAAACCCAGAGGGTACCGTGTTAAGTGAAATCCGCGTTAAGTGAACAACAGAACATATGGGATTAATTCCAATAGAAACCAGCCCGACCCCCAAACTCCACTTTTTGACGACACATAACTATGTTGTAGTAAAAATTTTATCTTAACTTTATGATGGTATGAACAAACAAGTAATATAGAAGAGGTTAGGTTAGGAAAAATAAAGGTTAACATAGGAAAAATATAGGTTAGGTTAGAGAAACTAAAAGTTAGGTGGAACACTTACGGTAGTAGAAGAGATGGGTCGGCGTACGGGGATGGAGGCTGGTTCCGAGGCAGAGGGCAGGCTACTGGCCCTCAGGTGAGTCACTATCACTGTCACCCACAGTTGTTATGGCCTCCCTGACAAATCCCTCAAAGTCATCTTCACTGTCTCTACCTCTGTCACTATCACTGGCTTGGGCTGGCTGTGGTGGGTTGCGGGCGAAGAACTCGGTTATGCTTTTTTGACGGCTGGTGTTTATGTTGTCTTGGCACACCGTGATGTACGGCTCCATAGCCTGCACCAGCCGGGTATGGAAGACTTCATAGCGGTCATCGTCATTGTCGCGGGAAAGGACGGACTTCATTTTCTCTGCAAACTTTATGGCACACTTAATATCACTGTGACTTAAACTGTGTTCTTCGGAGAATGACGCACCTTCTTCCTCCTCTTCACTGACGTGATCTTCTTCCAACATCTCGTCGGCAGTCACTTCAGGATCTCTGATCACCTCCAGGATGTCTTCGTTGGTGGTCTTGGAGAAGCCTTCAGCTGTAATATTGAGTGCAGCTTCTCTGGCAAGGTCCACTGCTACTGCAACAGTCTGAACCTCACCTGTCACAGGTTCACTCCTCTTCTCAGCTGGTATGCCATGCAACACATGTCCCCATGCGTGACAAATCGTAGCAATAGTCAGCAGATCCCATGCCTCCACCAAGAAGTCTACAGCTTGTTAACGTTAAACTTCTTCCAAAATTGTTTGACGAGAAGTTCTTGAGTCGCCACCTCTTGTTCCTTGTCCTCGTCGCTTTTGCTCTCGCTGTCGGTGTCACCCAGCATACGCAACTCATCCTTGGTGTTAGTAGAGTCGTTCAGGAGCTTGAACTTCTTTGCAGAGTACGCAGCTTTCACATTGCAAATCAACTCCTGGTCCATGGGCTGGATTAATGACGTAGTGTTGGGAGGAAGGAAGACCACTTTTACGTTGGGGTGACGATCCATAAGTAGGGGCGAGTGTCCAGGTGCGTTGTCAAGGAGCAACAAAATATTGAATGAAACATTCTGTTGCTCGCAGAATTTCTTCACGTCAGGAACAAAACAGTTGTCAAACCAGAAGAGGGACAGAGAAGAGGACACCCATGCCTTACGTGCGGTTAGCCAGTGGACATTAAGCTTGTTCATGTCCATATTCTTGTAGGCGTGCGGCTTGCGGGCTGTGTGAATCACCGATAACTTTGGTTTACAGGTACCGGAGGCATTGATGGTAAACAGGACGGTGATGCGTTCCTTCTGCAACTTCCGACCCCTTACCTTGCTGGCAGACTATACAACAAAGGTCTTGGAAGGTAGCTTTTTCTAGAAAAGACCAGATTCGTCCATTTTAAACACCTGGTCGTCAGTGTACTGTCCTTCCTCCATAATCTCACGTAAGAACGGAGGAAAATCTTTAGCTGCCACATTGTCAGCACTCGCTTCCTCACCACCAATGTTAATGTTGGTGATCTTGTTCCTCTTCTTAAACCTATGCAGCCAACCAGAGGAAGCATTGAAGAGTTTGGGCTCTGCAATTCCCAGCTTACGTGACACTGCTGCGTATAGCTCACGTGCGTACTCCTGCACTGAGCGCGTGTCCACCGCCATGTTGCGTCGCACCTGACGAATCAAATAATTCACCAGCAAATTTTCCACTTTTGCCAGCACCCTGTTCTGGCAATACCTGATAGATGAAGCACCTGCAGACTTTGTGATTTTCATGTGCTCTTTGATCTTGGCTGCATCCTTCTTGATCGTGCGAATCGTAGATTCGTTGACGCCATGCTGGCGCGCGAGATCAACTTGCCGTGTTCCTTTCTCCAAATCTTGAGCAATTTGGTACTTCACCTCGTAGCTTAAGGAACGTCGTGTCTTCTTTGGCTTAGTGCTGCTGGGTCCAGGTAAGGAAAGGTCTCTCTCTGGTGGCGGCGGTGGTCCGGCGGAATCCATTTTACTGAACAATGGATGCGCGTTTACACGGTGTGGCCTTGAGGGATGAAACTCAAGCGTTGTCTTTCCTCCCTCCCTCCCCCGGGTGGTCACGTCATAATACTTTAAGCCAATTACAGCTAGCAGCAGAGGGGGTAGGGATGCATGGCCAATCACAGTTCGATACGTCATATGACGTCAGTGATAGCGCAACAAAGACACACACTGCGCAACCTTACTGCGCCGCTTGCCCAAGCGGAGGGAGGAGGAGGGAGAGGCGAGGATCACAGGCAGGCAGGCGGGCGGATGGCGCGTGGGGCAAATCTAAAAATAGCGTCTCGAGCCGGACACTCACCACGTATATGTGGAAAAAATCCGTGTTAAGTGAAAGTTCAGCTCTGGCAATGCACCGCGTATACGGTAAAACACGCTAAGTGAAACCGCGTTAGGCAGGGTAATACTGTGTGTATATATATATATATATATATATATATATATATATATATATATATATATATATATATATATATATATATATATATATATATACCTAGACCCCGATTTACGACGGGGTAAGGACCCAAGTCCAGGTCGTAAGTCCGACATACTGTAGATAAAAAAAAAAAAAAAAAAAAAAAATTAATAAAAAATCTACTGTACAATGAAATACATTACAGTAAAAGTAATGAATAATGATGAATGGATACAGTACAGTGAAAGTAATAAATAATAAGGAAAGAATACAGTGTGATTGAGCACTTAACCTTTAATGTAGTCAGCTGAATGCACATGGGGCCCCCATAATTTTCTAATTATACATGGAGACTACATTAACTGGAAACGTTTCGGTATAGAAAATGCGTGTGTCATTTTGAAAAAAAAAAAATAAATAAATAAAAAAAATAAATAAAAATTCTGCGGCGGTCGTAAGTCCACGTAGTCGTAAGTCGGGGTCTCTATATATATATATATATATATATATATATATATATATATATATATATATATATATATATATATACAGCGGTCCCGCATTCCGCGTTTCCACGTTTACGCGATGCCTTGCCAGAACCTCACGTGCTAACATTACGCGGTACGTGAACCCCATTACGCGAAGAGTGTCCGGCGCGACGCTATTTTTAGATTCGCGCCACCCGCCCGCCTGCCTGCCTGTGCTCCTCACCTCTCCCTCCTCCTCCCTCCGCTTGGGC